>WAAD01037324.1:0-25154 GCA_013389945.1 Fregata magnificens
TGTCTTCACCGTCCATGCAAACTCTTCAAGTTGTTTCTGTATATCTAGGGTGTTGGGAGCATGCTGGAATGCTGGAAGAGCCCCTCATTTGCAGCAACCAGCCACTGGAGATACCTGGCTGCCTGGGAATATATGCACTGGTACTGTAAGAAACATAGCAATTAGTTTCTTCTGAAAAGGAGCATCACCACAGCCACACCTGTGTGAGGATGCACTTGTGACTGTGTAGCAACACTATTGTGTGTGGAGTGGGAAACCAGAACACCACACTCTGGAATGGTCTTGGCAACTGACTGCCTCAGTTCTTGGGTTTCATCAGCTCAAGGCCCAAGAAAGTGGTGTTCATTAGTTGCATAGACTGGCATTTTTAGCCCTTGTTAGGCAGGCCACAGAGTGATTCATAAAATGCAGCCCTCTTAATATGTATGAGCAGCACAACATGATTGCAATATTAGACAGAGGGAAAAATGATGACTGCATTCTATGGTTTAACACATACAATAACCTCAGTTATTATGAAGCCTGCCAGATCATGTGAACACTCTGGTATGGAATTGTTTTGGCAAAGGTCTGTAAGTAGTCTAGCTGAATTTTAGCAGCTCTCTACTTTCACTCACCGAAAACCAAAACTTTCTTACCAAGTTCATTTTCAGCCACAGTAGGACATACAGAAGTGACATCAGCATTAGCTAAAAAAATCAGTAGTGTCTGAGGGGCTCCAGCTTCCCATTGTTTTCTGTCTTCTTTGGTATCACCAATATCATTGGACTCTCAGGGGAAGAAAAAGAGGAGGCAAATTTATTTCATTTTTTTAAAGTAGATTTCAGTGTGATTATAATATTATGTGATATTATAAAGACAGAGCTAATCAGATAAACTTGCTATAGCCTGGAGTTACTGAATNCTTTATAAATTAAGAATATATATACTAGAAAGAAATTACATTTTCAATGTTGCTGTTACAAATATTTTAAAAATTCTAACATAGTAATAAAAATCTTAATAGGTAGCTATTACATGTTGATCAGCTAGAAATGTCATTTTAATAAATGAAATCACATGTTGTCTGTAGTCTCACTTCCACTTTTTCTAAATAACAGCTGGTTCATCACAGTATTATTCTTGCTTTGTGATACAACACTAGTGAAAAGAAACAGAAATGTACTAAAACAATTTACAAATCAAATTTGCCATTTGCAGACTAACTAAATTTTGAGAAGAGTTCTTCCCCTTAGCCCAACTTACAAAATTTAAATATCTGCACTCCTTCATCTTTTACCATGTGAAAGATTGACCCAGATATCATCCAATTTTCTTCTAAGCAATTATCGTCTTGAAGAAGGTCAGACATACGCAATATGTCAACAAATCCTCAATAGGAAGCTTCATTATAACAAAGGTAGAGCATGATGGTAATGGAAACAATTAAACCTTAGATCATGGAGCTACTGTCATGATTTCAGATTACTAATGTAAATGCTTCGAATAGAACTACAATGTACCTCTGCTTCTTGAATGCTGTCGTCTTCCTCAGGAACACATACATCTAAATTAATTTCAAACTTTACTCCTCCCTGAAGAAAATTCACACACTTCATTAACTTATTTTATTAAATAAAAATATTTAATTAAATGTACACAGCTTATATGGAACTACAAACTTGAAAATTATTCTTCTATTGAAAGTAACTTTTATTTAACAACATTTTTCTTCTATTTAACAAGATCAAAGTTGAATAAATTGGACAAAAATAGACTTCTCTAAATATAGTTTATGGATATTTTCAAATGATTGCATCCACTTTTGATTTTAAGGAAAGGTGTCTTCGATAATCATTTAATTCAAATCCTTGCAATACACAGAATTGGTTCTTACAGCTGGTTCTCAACCAGTATTAAAATTTGAATACCGTGCTGCTTCTGTGCAATATCTCACAAAAGACCTTTAGCACACTTCACGATGATCTTATGGTCAGGAACCTTCCTGATGATACCTTATGTGCATTTCCGTTCAGTTCCCATCCCCTTCTACAATTTAAAAAGCACTACAGACAATAATGTTTTATAACAAAATGTCAAGAAATTAGCAGCCTGACTTGACTTCACTTAAACTTTGAGTAAACGTGAGTTTCCATACACTACTCGTGCAGTTTGATATAAAGATGAGTAGGTAGGTATTGACTACTATCTGGGAATATCTAAAGGGAGTCTCCCTCAAATGATCAGAAAAGCTCTGCTATACATTTATTTTCTTAGTGATTCCATCTTCTCGTATAAACTTTCAACAAACAGTAGACCAGCACTTTTAACTGACTCTCAAATAACTTGATTTCCAGAGCTATCATGGCAACACAATCATTTGAATTGTACAGATGTAAAAAGAAAATGGATACCTTTCTGTTATGTTTCTTTTCTAAAATTTTTTGGTCTTGCCTATCCTGGAGTCTGACTTGTTTAAAGTTTTCTTCCATGTCCTGGAAGGAGAAAAAAACCCCAACTTTAAAATACACTCTTTGGAACCAGAATATGTGTATACCCTGTAAAAAAGTGGTAAACTGATTTCCTTGTGTATATATATCTGTAAGAATATTCCATTTGTCACCTTATTTAGACTTTAATACTAAAAGCCTAAAATTCTGGCTTATCTGGCAAAAAGAAAAATAGGAAACCTTGCATTAAGTGCAAACCTCTGATTTTTCAAAAACCTATTGTTTGGAGGATACAGTACTGTGTCAAGAAATAAATAATACATCTTTTATTTTTTATGATCATATGCAAGATGACTCAGGCTGCTTTCATTCTGGAAAACTTTGGAAGTGATTAATGTCAAGATTATAATGGAAACCTATCCCTGTAGAAAGTATCACCATGTTTCACAGTATGTTGTTTTCTGGTAATACCTAAAAATTATTTAAGTACCCCTTTTCATATTCCTATGCCCTATGTTAGAACCTGTCAGTTAAAAGCAAAATAAATAATTGTATGCAGCTCCTTCAGTGATCTGTTGCAATTAGGGCACGTCCTCAACCTCAGGTGAAACCACAACAATTCACAGATTTTACTTTTTTTAAATATCTATGCAGTTTCTCCAGTAGATGGAGTACCCACGGACTAAGGTGACATCAAGCAGTTGCAAAATCTAGTGTTTCTTTTTCGTTATCATGCATTTCCCACTAAATCACTGGGAATATAATTTCTGTCCTATCATGGCTCTGGCTGCCTACAACCTACTTTATCCCATCAAGTGATGTGTGAATTCGTTTTAGTAAAAGCCAGACACGGGATCCATGAAAATCGCTGAAGAAAATCCTACTAATACTGGCAGGTTTGGCCCAAGTGCCAGCTGCAATAGGGTAGCAATGTCTGTCACTGGTTTATGTGAAAGTCTGCCCCTTGCTACTGAACAAGTGCAGGAAGTCCTACACCACAAGAGGCAAATCTTGACTGAGGAATCCTAGCAGCTAGATCAGGGCTGTTTTCCCTTCAGAATAGACTGAGAATTTGCACACTGAGATTAATTTTCATAAATTGAGGTTTTCATTCACTTCACTTGAGGAAAAGTGGACTTGTTCCTGCAGAACTCCATGTGGTCTGGAAACCTCATCCGGTGTTCACAATNACTGGATTCTCACTTCCCACACAGTGCTACTCTGGGGTCTCACAAATTGCTCTATCTTCTGCACAGATTTCTCAAGAAGATTTGCACTGTGAGTGGCTTCTTGACTTCACTCAGAAAGCAAGAATAAGAAACATACCACAAAAAGAAATTAAGTAAAAGTACATCCTAATATTTACAGATGAAAAAGAATTACCAAAACAAGTCAGGACTCAGCCAAAGAAACTTTCCAGGCTATTCATGAAGGGAACCTAGGGAGACTTTCACATACGGTGCAAGCATCACGTGAGATTTAAGCTTTACTGTTTTTCAGATTTGTCACAGAGAGTGAATAAAAGACGATGCGGGACTTGCATAAAAAGATCCGTTTAGGCTAGAAGGTAGTACTGATACCTGAAGTGATTCTTCTCCTGTTCCAGCTGCATCCTTGGTTTCAGACTGGTCCTCAGCTTTCCCTTGCCTCAAAAGATAGGTTTTATCTTGTATTTTTTGATTCTCCTGTGGAACATTTTAATAAAATGTTAATTTCTATTTCTAATTAAGTGTACTTAAAAAGAAAAAGGAAATATGACTGTGTGTATGTTTGAGCTTTGTTACCTGGAGTACTCCTGCTCTAAACCTGAATTCTTTTATATTGCTGTGGTACTCTTCCCGAATTTTCTGCAATTGTTTCAGGTACTCCTATTAAAGAACAGTAAGATAGGATACATATGTATTAGAAATACATACAGAAATAACACTACCTAAGCAAAATATGCTATGGATATCAAACTGTGTACATATGAGAAAAAGGGATCCGTGTCCTTTACTGCCAATTTTAAAGATTGCTTGATACTTCCTATTAGAGGACATTCTGGAGTTATAATTCTTCCAGACTTTAACCTTTTTGAAGTTTTCCAGACTGTTTCATGCTAGTTTTTCTATAGAATTATATCTAAACCAGCTAATTCCAAGAATAACCTAAGGACTGTCTGAGTAATGACTCAAAGGTTGCAATCCAAAAATAGAGGACTGGAAATTAGGAGGACAAAAAATTATGTAATATTTATTGTATTGCAACCTGCTCCCCAAAATAAAACAAAACCTGGTAATCTTTTCTTGGAGAAGCTTCAACATTCCTATGCTTTGAAGCAAAAACTTCCAATTTGGCCAAAAGATAATTTTTGTGTTAAGAACATCTCTGTTACTCTTTATATGAGAGTCTATCCCAATTTGCCCATGTTACAAATGGACAAATCTGTAAAATTTCATTTTTTGGCATATTTAGTACAGACTTCATGGAACTAAACAGCAACAGCCTCTGAAGAATGTGTACACGATGAGTATGTTCTCATTCCAAAGTCTGACGATTATGTAAAAGTTAATATATTCACACTTATTCCGGCATTTTTTAATAAATCAAAGATAGAAAGATTAAATGTATTCACATGTGTTCATGTAAGAAAGAAGTATCAGTTTGTTTTCTGTCACCCAAAAGCAAAGCCAGAAAAGTATATTGTTTCTGTATAAAATAACCTCCAAAAGTTATAACATACCAGGGAAGTAGTATGCATCACATACTATTATATCACATTCTAAATGTCACAGTATGAGTTAGGAACAATGAATATACATACATGAATAATGCATGTATGACTATTTTCTCTGATTTGGAAATGTGAAGATCTATTGTCCTCCAACATTAGTTTGTTCAATGACGTAACCCCTCTAATCTCAGTAGAAGTGAAATCAAAATCAAGGCCACGGTTTATGAAATGATGATGGACATCAGCTTTTGTGCAAGTCTTCACCAGTTTATGTAAGATGGAACCAGATGAAAACAGCTTATATTTTCCTGGTGGTCAGATCGAAAAGAATCAATTCTTATGTAAAGAATACTACTGTCAAGGAGTGTAAGAAGACAGCTTTAAGCAGCTAAGGAAGATATTTCATTTACCTGTTCTTTCATTTCATTCTTTCTAGACATCTCCTGCTGATGGTTTTTGAGATGCTCTTCCTTTATTTTCTGCTGCTGTATTTGGTCATGATATGGGTCAGCAGAGGATGGTCGCAGTCCCTATAGATGTACAAATAAATCCCAGAGCAAAGGAATTGTCATTTAGAATCCTTTCCTTCAGTGCTCACTGAATTCACTCTCCCTGTTCCACTGAAGAGTACAGTAAGGCAAGTGTATATTTGTGGAGGAAGAAGTTATAGTAGAATTTTATGTTGCTACAGTTTTGTATTAGAAAATAAAACCTCAAGATTAGCATTGTGGAGCAGATCAAGGAATTTGCTAGAGCAGAACTTTCTACCTGTCAGTGTTACAGTTTGCTGTTAGAAAGACATCAATTCATCTTTTGGATTTGCATTCAGTTTCTTTTACAGATTTTATTCTATGATGCAGTATTTACTTACCAGCTGTTTTTCCACTTTAATCTTGTACTGTTGGGCTTCAAAACGCCTTTGAAGATATTCTGCAGGCCTGAGAGAAGAAAGTGATGTTCACATACTACATTTTATTTCACAGACTCTGCTATCTTCTGCACAAATAATTCTGTATAGGTTCTATCACATATGACCAACAGAGCTCTCTTTGTACTATGTGAACACAGTAAAATAACAAAAAGAAAACATATCCATTTCAGGCATTCCCCTTCCTATTACTTCAGCTACATTAACCTTCCAAAGAGGCTAGCAGCAAAATCCTTCTCCACCTTTTATTTGATAAATGGTATGTGAAGTGTTAATGAAAATAAAGTTGTTTTTCCTGATCCTCAAAATGAGTGAAAATTGTCAAAATGGACGTTGTATATTCAACAACTTTTCAATTTCCTTTCTCCTCTGTGCCTAATTCTATCAGCCTAACTTTGTATTTATGTAGTTTTGTGGTTTCTAAACATTTACCTCTTTTTTTGTTATAAAATAACCAGCAGTCACTTGTAAGCTTCCTGATTTCTATTTATTTCATTTCCTACCTTCAGAATCCACTTGTGTCCCAGGGAGCCAAACTGAATTGACTTTGTCCTTAAATAAGGCACTAGAAACTCAGCTCAGACAAGATATTCTAAAGCTGATGATCCTTAACTGAAACATACCAAACACTGTCGTCATTGAATGAAAATTAATGATTCAGTCAACCTTAAAGGAAGGATCCAAAAGTAGGCAGTATTAAAAACTCCTTACTTTCCTTTCTCAAGGTTTTCAAAGCTCATCCACACTTAAAATGGCCAATCATGGAATGGACAGGCAACCTCTTGCACCTCTACTTTGTAAAAGAAAGGCTTTGAAGTAAACAAACTGCTGGAGAAAGGGTCTTTATATCTGAAACCAAAATAAAAGCTTTGTAGGAAAAAAAAAATTTTCATGGCCTGCCTCCCACTCTGTTCCCTCAAGTGGAGAACTGCTTTTGGTCTTTGTATCATTCTGACCCTGGTGGGAAGGAAAGACAGTGTTTATCCTTGATATAATCAGAAAGTCTACAAAAAGCATGTGTTTTACTTCTCACCCAATAAAACACTGAGGTTTGGGAGACATTTTGACAATGAAATGTCAAACATCACGACAATACGTCAGAAAGAACTTCTGGATAGACAGGAACAGGAGTTATGTTGTTGTGCAATATACTTATGTAAAAAAATTATCAAAGACCAAGCAGAGAAGGAATTATACTGAATGAGCCATGTCCAGTGTTACCTAATCAGGAAGGTTGATAACTCAAAACATACATGACAGTTCACCACTAATAAATAGAGTGAGAAAAGTTTACCAGTCAGGTGGTGGGGGTGGAGGTGCAACTTGTCCTTTTAGTTTATAGTATTCCTCAACTCTTTGGCTGATGTGAGAAAGGTCATAATGTGCATTAGCTTTCCTCTGCAAGTTGTCAAGCTGATCATAGTAATGACCATAATGGCCATGTACTCTAATACTTTCTGGCCTTTCTGCCATCTTAAATCTGGAGCTCTGTGGCTGAAAATACAACAAAGGTTGTTAATTTACCTGTTCTCATTTGTATCAGTACAAGTTTGAACTAACTTCCTGTCCTTCTCCCCAGCCTGAGTTGCATTGTAATATAGGCTGTGTACAGCATAGTTAGTGTAAGTTTTCCAAATCTTTTCACATATAACCCAGAAACTCCCTAACTTCTCCTGGCATATGTAATCTTACCATTGTCTTTTCCTTTTCCCCTGTTCCGTCAGCTCCTGTCATTAAATAGTAGCCCATACTGTGCGAGTCAATCAGCATGGAGCTTTGTACCCTGTAGTGTCGTTGCCCTAGAGCCACTTCATTGTTCTGGAGCCTAAAGCACTGAATTAATTCCAGGAGAATCTTATTTTGACATGCGAGAGCAAGGGGAATCTGGGATGTAGTTTTGGGCAGTATACGCATTGACTGCTGCTTTCAGGGGAGCACTGTGCTACTTCTTGTCACCATCCCTTTGATTATGTGCCTGTGGGAGCTTGCCTTTCATTTCTCAAAGTCCTTACTGTGATGAAACATCCCTGTATTTCTACTTTGTGACAAGACTGCCTTTTCCATTTCTTATAAGAACAATGGAGAGAAGGCGATCATCTAGCTGCCACTGCATGATATAAAAGAAGTATGGTAAGACATTCACGAACTTTTCCATGGTGGGAGACTAAAAACCACTATATGGTGTATATGAAAAATGCTGAATTTGGCTTATTTTCTTACATAAATTAAAAAGCATCTAAGTATCCCTTCCTTAGATGGTAAATACATTAACTATTCTTCCCTGTTTTCCTTCTTAGAAATCCTGAAAATAGGCTCATCTACCTACGGTATAATCCAGATTACTGTAGAATACAAATTCATATCTACCTAAGAAGAAAAATTTCCACTAACAGTAATGTTCCCAAGGAAGAGGTAACCTCAAAATGTGTTTATCTTGTCCCTCACTGAAATAAGTTTTACAGTATGGTATCCAGAAGCATGGCAATTCCAAGCAATAGGGAGAACAAATCAGGCCATCTAAATAAATGCAAGAGGATTGAGAACTGTGACCAGTGAAGCAGGTGCCCTGCTGATACAGGCCATGGAAGAGGCTGAGGTACTGAATGCCTTCTTCACTTCAGTCTTTACTAGCAAGACCAGCCTTCAGGAATCCCAGCCCCTGCAACTACAGGAAAAGACTGCAGCAAGGAAGACGTACCCTTGGTGGAGAAGAATCAGGTTAGAGAATACATAAGCAAACTGGACAAACGTAAGTCCATGGACCCTGATGGGATGCACCCACGAATACTCAGGGAGCTGGCAGATGTCATTGCAAAGCCATTCTCTATTTTCTTTGAATGAACGTGGCGGTGATTGGGAGAAGTGCCTGAGGAATAGAGGCAAATGTCACTCATATCTTCAAAAAGGGCAGGAAAGACAACACAGGGAACTACAGGCTGGTCAGTCTCACCTTAATGCCTAGCAAGGTAATGGAACAACTAATCCTGGAAACCATTTCCAGGCACATGAAGGGCAAGAAAATCATCAGGAGTAGTCAGCATGGATTCACCAAGGGTAAGTCATGCTTGATCAATGTGATAAGCTTCTATGATGACAGAACTGGGAGGAGTGGCTGATACACTAGAGGGCTGTACTGCCATCCAGAGGGACCTCATCCGGCTGGAGAAATAGGCTGACAGAAACTTCATGTTCAACAAGGCAAAGTGCAAAGTCCTGCACTGTGCACCAATATATGCTGGGGACCACCCAGCTGGAAAGCAGCTTGACAGAAAAGGACCTGGGGGTCCTGGTGGACACCAAGTTGACCATGAGCCAACAATGTGCCCTTGCCGCAAAGAAGATGAATGATATCCTGGGCCACATTAGACAAAGTATTCCCAGCAGGTCAAGGGAGATGATCCTTCCCCTCTACTCAGCACTGGTGGGGCCACAGCTGGAGTGCTGTGTCCAGTGCTGGGCTGCCCGGTACAACAGAGACAGGGATATACTGGAGATAGTCCAGCGAAAGGCTACAATGGTGATTAAAGGACTTGAGCACTCATGTGAGGAAAGGCTGAAAGAGCTTGGACTGTTAAGCCTGGAGAATGCTCAGGTGGGTTCTAATCAATGTATATAGATACTTGAAGGGTATCTCTGCACCTGAAGGGTGCAAAGAGGACGGAGCCAGGCTTTTTCCAGTGGTGCCCAGTGACAGGACCAGCGATAATGGGCACAAACTGAAACACAGGAGTTCCCTCTGACCATCAGGAAACACTTTTTCACTGTGAGGGTGACAGAGCATTGGCACAGGTTGCCCAGAGAGGTTGTGGAGTCTCCCTCCTTGGAGATACTCAAAAGCTCTCTGGACATGGTCCTGGGCAACCAGCTCTAGGTGGCCCTGCGTGAGCAGGGTGCTGGACAAGGTGACCTCCAGAGGCCCCTTTCAACCTCAACCATTCTGTGATTCTGCGAATCCTGAAGCAACACATTCCAAGTATGATGCTATGCAAGTATCCCTGCAGCCCTGCAAACTGGTTGCTTCATTTGGATGCTGAAAGAATGTGGGAACTTTCCCAGTGTTAATATTACAGCATGTCTCATAGATCAAAACACCATGAACAAAATTCTGCCTTTGACGACAGCAGTGCACAGTGCAAGGAAACTTAACCTTCCTAACTTAATCCATCTCTGGATTTGCATTGGATATGCACAAATGTAACTATGAGGAAAACTAAGTCCTATATGCTGCACAGGGCCAGTATTATCCATAGGTAGTGTAAATGATTGCTTGAGGGCTGCAGTTCTGGGAACTCCACAATTCCCCACCATCAGTTAATCCACCATAACTGCACTGCGCAATTACTGCTGGGAGCTCCCAGATCCTAAATGTGCTTTGCTCTGTGTTCACCAACACCCAAGGCAGTACTACATGCTCTTGAAGATAACATAAAGGTATGAAGTGATGCCAAAGAAGAGCACACAGCTGATACCCAGCCTGAGGAAAGAAGGAGGTGAAAAACAAGTGAGGGACACAAGTGGTTGTGAAGAACTGGGGCTGTCTGCTGTGGGGTTTGATCCCAGTTTGTTGTAATAGTGTCTGAGACAAGTGCAGTAGATGCCAGTGGTTTTGCCCATGAATGGGCTCTCAGAAGGTCTGAGGAAAGAGGATCAGTGTATTTGCTTCTATAGCAAAAATGCAAACACAGAGTTTATTTGCCTTTGTGCAAATGTAAATGCAAAGCATGCTGACTCCTTTTGTTACAAAGGACCATACTGAAGCAACCTAAATTCAGTGTTTTCCACTTAAGCTTTCTAAGACACCTCTTCTGAGGCTTCAGGAGTGCTTAACTGTCTCTACTGACTTAGAGTACACATTAAGCTGAATTTAATACATCTTAATGAGGCCTTTCAAAGGGTCTTTTCTAAAAGCAGGTATTTGCCTTCTGAAGATGATTAAATATTGTGAGAATGTGGATGCACAGTACCTGAAAAATAGGCTGTTGCCCTCT
Source organism: Fregata magnificens (assembly GCA_013389945.1). NCBI lineage: Eukaryota > Metazoa > Chordata > Aves > Suliformes > Fregatidae > Fregata > Fregata magnificens. The sequence continues at coordinate 11,059 of WAAD01037324.1, forward strand.
TGAAGGAGGTTTCCAATAATTTCTTTGAAATAATTCCTGTTTTTTGACAGGCACCACCATTCCAGATTCTGGAGAAACTTGGTCCTGGACACTCCTTTTTTGAAGTTCATGTGCTTTTTACAATAAAAGATTAAAAGCTTACCATCTGTGCTCTGTACATGATTAATGATCATGTAGTTGCAAACCATAGTAGGGTGCATACACCTAAGACCGACAGGTTGGGCTAACAAACACTCCTTACGTCCTTTCATCATCATCACCATCATCATCATGACCATACTTCACACGTCCTAGGCATTCTGCCTTTCATTCTTACAATGACATGCTTTTGAAAATATCATGATTTGTCACACTCACGTAAAGTGGATCTTATTGATTAGTTTTGCAAAGAAGCACAGTGAATAAAAGGGAGACGTCTATAAACTAGAATGCTGACTTGATGCTAGTACCAAGAACAGAAAATAGGAGTTCTGATTCTTAGGCTCAGATTTCACTGGAGGCTAGGTGTCTATCTGCTTAGCCACTCCCCTTCTAAACCCAGCCCTCGGTATTCAACAAATCACTAGATAATCTTGTAGCACTCGTGAAATTTGGAAAGAAGGGTTGAAAAGTGAAAATTTTACCTTATCAGTTCCCCATGTAGGAGAAAATAAAAGTACACACCATTCCAGTTTGGTCAGTCAGTATTTTGCAAATACCTTAGCTGCAATAATGAAAAGTAGTATCTTTCCTAGGATTAAGTAGTTTCTAAGTGAGTTTTAAATTTTTCCTGAGTAATGATCATGAGAGTATCATATCTGGGAGATAAAATATATTAAAATTATGAGTATATGACCATAGATATTTTTTACAATGCCTAAGTGACTTAGGTTTTCAGGTGCCTCTATCCAAATTGCATTAGACCTGAAGGCAGATAAATCTCATTGAAAGTCATTTCCAAAATAACATGGGTTCCAACACTACTGAAGAACTTTTGGGGAAAAAAAAAAGTCCATAGTGTAGTTAAGTAAATGCACAGGTTTATTTTCACAAATCTGTTTAAACTACTTTAATACTTCCAAAGATAAATTTAAGGAATAATTATGATATACTGAAGAATACTGAATGAGGAAAAGGTTATGCCGCCAGAAACATGCCAGATGTTCAGCTGTTCATACAGAGATACCATTTAGTCTCATTCATGTTTTCTAACAATATGCATACACAGTCTGATCCAGCAATGAGCACTAAATCCAAACAGAGTTCATTGTCTCTCACAATTTAATCAAATTTATAATATTTTGTAAAATACATTTTTACTATTTTGTAAAATACCACGGAGCACATTTTGCAAGACTCTTGCATTTTTGTGCACAACTTGGCAAAATGAAGGAAGGATGTTTTTCATGTGATGGACCTAAACCACATCTAGACCAAAGCCTCTCAGTTTTGTAAATTCTATTCTTAAAAGAATTAAGATTAATGTTTCAGCACTTTCCTATGGCAGCTTTTTTAGCTGAATGTTGCTAATGAGCTGGTCTTAAAGTTGTCTTTTCCTGAACAGGACAGCAATGCACTGTCTGGGGTGAATGTTTCTGCTATTGCAGTTCTCTCCTATTCTTATTTTTAACTTTGTGTAAAACTCTTGTACCAAAATGTGTAATAAAGACTGCTGGAGAAAGTTATAGCCATCACATATACCATAACTAACAAATGTTAGTGTAGAACTAATGTTAAATAATATTATCATCATTACCTGGTATCAGCTTGGCTCCAGGCTGTGATGCTGAAGGCCTTTTTCTATGTGTCACAGTGTGACTGAGTTCTTCCTGTGTTATCTATAAGAAAAAAGGTATCTATCTGATAGAATTGTTTACACTACTTTGATACATATTTTTCTCTTGGCATGCAGCAATACAAGGCACGTACCTCAGGGGGCAAATACCTGAGAACAAGCTTCTGCAAAAAGGGCTTCCTTAGAATAGAGTTGATAGATGGTCGATCTCTTGGAGATATTTTAAACAACTGAGAAATCAATATCCTCAGGTCATATGAATAGTTGGGAGACACTGGGTGAAAATGTCCTCTGCAGATCTTCAGCATCAGCTGGTGCAAACTATTGCCTTCAAACTTAATCAATGAAAACAGTAAAAAGAGGACAGTAAGTACTGCTGGTTGGAAATGATGGACTAGACACCTGAACTTGAAAAAAAACCTACTCATTGACAGAAGCCCTGTGCTATGCAATCTCTTCACAAATCCTTTCTCGCTATCCATAGTTTGCTGTAGAAAATTTATATAGCCAATCTCTGATTGTATTTTCTGGTTACATTCTACTTGTTTCAGTTGCACGACTCAGCAGGTCTGATAGCTTTTTTACCTGAAGAGTTTTATTCATACTCTGCTGTCATGAAGTAGCAATTTTTCCAGAATGAAACATCATTTATTTTGCCAAAAGCTTTTCAATGGAGACCTGCATACATACTATCTTCACACTGTTCACCTTCAAAACCTCACTCCATACAACTTAGCCTCTGCGTTCTGTGTTTTCTCAGGAACCAAGGTATAATCTGATTTTTAACAACTGATGCCACTCAGATAACTCAGCCCTCTCAGTTCAGCAGATCTCTTAACAGGTCAGCATCAATATAGTTTTTAGGGCCTTAGACAGGCAAAACTAATTTTGAAAGCAACTGCTTTCTAAAATTGCCATTTTATTTACTTGGCTATTTTGAAGGTGTTGTAAACAAAATTTGCCTTAACTTCACTTGCATTTCCCGTCTACATCACCATCTAGTCCCTGCCTTCAAATTAAAAAATGGGCAGCAATACAGAATAAAACAGCTAATATTCATAAGAAGTAATATTAAAGTTTTCTCACTTCGTGAAATCTGGAATTTTTCTCAGCAGTATCCCTTTGCTCTCAGCTCAGCACAATTGCTCTCCCTATCAGTGCTGCTCTGCCTTCTCCCACATCCAAGCCCAGCAAAAGGTCAACTTCTGCTGGGCCCAGGAATCTGATCCGTTTCTTGTTGTTGGGACTAGTTTCTGCTGTGTTCCCTTCTCCACATAATACTCACAGGCTGAGGATTATCTGAAGCTCAGATCAGGCTGAAGACAACACAGATTCCTGAAGATGCTATCTCAGTCATCTTCTGACATGAATGTGCTTCCAAACAAAATGAAACCTTTAGGAAAATGCTTCTGGGGACTCAAACTGCTTGCTAGGGAAATGTGGGTTTCAAACTCTTTAGTAAGTATAGATTGGTATTTTCAAATAGAAATGAGTAAAATTATATGCCTAAAGCCTAGCCTTGAAGTTTGGCTTTAATTCTTTAAACTGTTCATCTGCCTTTTGAAAAAGTTTTGTACTTATTGTATTTTAGTATGCACAAAGCAGACACAATACAAAAAATTTAAACACTGGCAGTCATTCTTTAATATCAGTAAGTAAATTGAAAATAATTCTAGCAGCTGCCTATGAATACTATTATTACTACCGTTTTTGCAGGCTGCCCACTATCTGTTTTAATAATATGATATTGATCTGAATCTACGGTACTTACAGGATGCTTTAGTGCACATAGCTCATAAAGCACACAGCCAAGAGACCAAATATCTCTGTGGATAAAAAGTAATTAAAGTTTCAGGAAAAAGACTATGATATGCTCATACATGTAATCAGTACCTATTCTCAGGTCTCAAATTTATTAACATTATTCCATCACAGATTAATATTGGTGCAACGTTTTATTTTTCTTAAGATGCAAACTGAAAAGAACAACCTGAAATTTCTTTCTAGTTGTGGTACCAATGTTTCTATGATACCTAACTAAGTACTACAATTATCATTGGAAAAGGCATATGACATAAAGAATGCCTGCTTAATACTCCTACCAGGATGAAGGGCAAAACTATCTCTGGCTGACTTGATAGTTAAGGAGACAATAAGGGAGTAAATTTGTGTGAATAGCACCTCAGAGCTGAGATGCTAGTCTGGGCTCCAGGATATTTGGTGTTGATCACATCCCACACACAGAGAAGGGGGTCAAGCTCACTCAGCTCCTGACTTTTCAGTGCTTCTCCACTTGTTATTTTGGTATTCTGTGTTAAGCCTCAGTAAGCCTTTACAATTCTCAGACCTATTTGTCTTTCCTGCAGATGGCTACTGCAAAGTTCCAGAATTGCCAGCCTAGCAGCTTTCATTTTAGTGTATTTTTATAAATGAGTGTATCAAAAATTCATAAACTTGGAACTGAAAAGATCCATACTTGCATTGGTTATTACATGTTGGAAACACAGAGCAATTTAGTATTTGATGGAGAACCAGATAAAGCAAAGGAAAAAACATCTATTTTACATTTCACACCACTAACAAGGAGTATTAAAAGAGGATGAGATTGAACTTTAAGTTTAAAGGACAAGTAATTTTATAAAAACAAAAAATATAATTATGTTAAGCCTGTAGATGAACCACAACAAATTCATGATTGCTATACTCCGGACACTCCGAGTCAAAATACAACTGACAGTGTTGTATAGTATAATATAGTTGTTGTATACGATTGATGCACCTAATTATTGTACACAATAATACAGAACTTCACGAAGGGTGACATGTGGAATTCCTGGTGCCCTCCAGAAATACTGATTTAAACCATGACATTACTAAAATAAGTTCTCTCATGCCTGCATGCCCTCATGCACAAGCATATGAAGGAAAGACAGAGACTTACGTTTTATTGTTATATGGTCGATTTTCACAGATCTCAGGTGACAGATAGTAGGGGGTCCCTACACAGGTATGGGCAAACTCCATAGTGCTAATGAAACACAATGAACAAAAAGGCTTACACACTGAAAAAGTTTACAAGCAATTGAACTAGAGGCTTCTCTGCCCTAGGTGAAAAGCCTGTGGGGAACATTATTTCTGCTCTCCAAATAGTTGAATAATGGAACACCCCAAGAAAAACTAAAGTATTTCCCAGTTCTGTGTAAAAATGACCAACTATTTTAATAGTGGAGAGTGTTTGCACTTCAGCAGAAAGCACAAGAATTCTCTTCCCCACTTTTCACCAGCACTGTAATAATTTTCAAGGAACTTTTATCATTAATACACAATTCTGAAAGCTATCAAAGACACTGCAAAATATTAGAAGTCTCCAACATACTAATTGAAGTAAGAATATGGGAGGTGGTAGTCAGTCACAGAAGCCAGAAACAGTGGAAGGAGGAAGTGCTGTCCAGAAACTAAAGGAGGAGTAAAGGACTTCTAGTTCCATCTTTGGCGCTGACTTATGAAGGCATAGCCAAATAGCACCAGTTGGATTCATTTCACTTGCTTTTAGATATCTACTCTGTGGATGTCATCAAGAGTCGCTGGGAAGTCAGTGGAGAGAAACAGGTACTCACAGAGTGTGATTTCTCTCACTCTCTACTAGATGTCAATAAAGTTCTAAGTTCCACTCTGTCATGGTTTAACCCCTGCCAGCAACCAAGCACCACACAGGCGCTCGCTCACCCTCCCCACCCCCCTGGTGGGATGGGGGAGAGAAGCAGAAGGGCAAAAGTAAGAAAACTCGTGGGTTGAGATAAGAACAGTTTAATGATTGAAATAAAATAAAATAATAACAATAATAAACTGTAATGAAAAGGAAAACAACAAAAAAAGAGAGAGGGAGGAACAAAACCCTGGAAAAACAAGTGATGCAACCGCTCACCACCCACTGACCGATGCCCAGTCAGTCCCCGAGCTGCGATCGCTGCCCCCTGGCCAACTCCCCACAGTTTATATACTGAGCATGACGTCATACGGTATGGAATATCCTTTTGGCCAGTTTGGGTCAGCTGTCCTCGCTATTCTCCCTCCCAGCTTCTTGTACACTTCCTTGCTGGCAGAGCATGGGAAGCTGAAAAGTCCTTGACTTAGTATAAGCACTGCTTAGCAACAACTAAAACATCAGTGTGTTATCACATCATTCTCATACTAAACCCAAAACACAGCACTATACCAGCTAGTAGGAGGAAAATTAACTCTATCCTGGGCAAAATCAGGACACACTCTTTATAGAGTATATGAAGTCTGAGTGCCAGAGGTGCCACAGACACCTAACCGCAAGTAAAGTATTGGACACTATCCTGCATTTTGGAGAATGGAGATGAAAATGCCTTTGTATACCCCAGGGGAGGAGGAAGAGAGAGCCTGAGAAACTTAATTCACTTGTTATATGAGAAAAAGTACTATCAAGCTCCAATTATTTTGCTGTATAAGCCTATTAAATATTCTTTAAAATGTCCGTATTGGACATTCAAATTCTGAGGTTTACTTCTTATCTGCTGTGTACTATTCTGCTGTGTAGGAGCAATCCTTGAAGCAATTATCCCCAGAACACTTCGGAGGGCAGGCACTTTCTGCATAAGTAGTTTATATGTGGAGAGTTGAGGCACTGACAATAGGTCTATGCCTCACAAAGGAACACGCCACAAAAGTACGAGAGCTGGCAGAGACTGCAGCTAGAACAGTGACATGGCATATCCCTGGAGATGAGCAGGCTTGGATCAAGGTACTATCCAAACATGCTAATCCAATATACTCCAACTCTCAGCAAGACTTCCTAGCTCTGATGCACCACTGAACTTGCAAGGCTATGCAGGCCTAAATCCAAAGCCAATCTTATGGGGCCTTGACAGAAATTACATGGGCTGTATGTCCATGTGAAGAATGCATAAAAGTACCTAATACATGTACACAGTTAAGTACATCTGAAGAGAATGAACAAAATGTCTATGTTGGTTAAAGATATCTGTTCTCCTGACTGATGCTGTGTAGACAGAAATGTGGTTAAACTCACACTGACTTAATTTAGGGATAGCAAAAGTTTTAACAAGTGAGTTGCAGCAGGTGGAGTACAAAGCAACTGAGAAGGACTGATACTAGAGGGACAATCCGCAAAATGATCGATAGAGGAAATTACCTTTCCACACAATGCCTGATTAATTGTGGATCTTCTCTGCCACAATATCCTGCCAAGGTCAAAGATAATCAAACAGCTCAAAAAGAGATCAAATTCAAGCATTGTTCTGTTGTTAGCATGCCCCCCTGCATGTTTTGGCCACACTAAAAAGCACTCTCCTAGACAACACCTGGCCACTGTGCAGGCTAGGCAAACCTTGTCCCCAAAGTCAGTAAAGATAAGGCCACCCTCTTTGGGAGAACAGAGTTTAGCCATACAGAGACAAGCAATGCCATGACATTTACTCTCAGGCCCAGAGAGTGTGTTCTGGCCCTTTTTTAAAAATTAATATAGGCACAGCCTTGGAGAACATACAAAGAAAATCTGTTAAAACTCTTTTCTTATACTCTTTCCTAAGTTTTTAAGGCTCTTCACTAAGTTTTTAACACTCTTCGCTTTCTTTTTTTATGAGGCACCAGAAATGATTATCAACGGCTGCAAGAGCAGGAGCCGTGCCTCCAGAATCTCTTTATGTCAGTTCCACAGAGGATAGGGAAAGACTGGGGCTTCCCCACCCTATGTCCTATACATAACAGAAGTCCAGTTACTAAGCTAGATACATCTGTGGTTTTGTGCAGGATGGCATGTTTTAGGATAACAGAAAAAAATGTAGTATCAGACCCTTTGTATCCCAGACCTCTTGAAAAAGCCCAATCAACAAACAATTTGCACATTCAGATTGAATTCTGAACATTCAGAAACAGTCCTATTTGGTGTAGGTCACAGACTAATTAAAAAACGTGCTTACCTGTTCAACTGTCTTGCTATGCCAAAGTCCCCAAGCTTTGCTACCTTTCCATTATTGCTAAGAAAAATGTTCTGCAAATAAAAACAAAACTAGTATGCGAAAATGAAACATGGCAGAGCTTCTTAAGCATACTTTTTACAGGACAAAATCACCCCCTCTCCATTACCATTTTTACTACCTGTGCTTTTACATCTCTGTGTAAAATCTTCTTGTCATGAACATGCTTCAAGCCCAAGGAGATCTGCACAAACCAACTCAGAATCTGCAGTGAAAGTTAAAGGGAACACATACCTATAAATTTGTGTGACTCTAATGTCCAATGGGGCATCTTACTGAAATATATAAAATAAAGGCAACAACAAAATCTAAAATATGCAGAGCATATACAATATAATATAGTAAGAAATAATATTTTAAAAATTAATGCCATAGACTTTTCCTTTCCTTTTTTTAGTGCTATCACAAAACTAAATGGAAATAGATACCTGCTCCACTTTCCTTATCTCCATCAAGTTTTCACTGACTGTGACAGGACGAGTACTTGAACAAGGACTAAAGAATCATGTCAAAGGACAGTAAGAATACTGGACCTTTATTTAGAAATGAGTGAATTCCGGTAACAACTAAGACAGAATTGGAAAGTGTGTTCTTAATCCTCAGTGGTGAAAGTCATACACCCCAGTTATAATGTTTGTAGTCTTACCGAATGTGGTCCAGAAAAAAAACAGAAAATAAAAGATGAGGGACTGAAATGTGGTGAAAGAAGGGAGCTATGAAGAAACTTGCATAATAAGGAAGCACACAGGTTTATCCTTTATCCTTGACCCAGTGCAGCTCTTAAACTTATACTTAACTTCAAATACACATTTTACTGAATAAGGGCCTTTGGACTTAATTCAGAAACAAAAGTACAATGTGCTTATATACTTCTCTATTTAGGAAAATTGATGGTCATGAAAGACTTTGATTCAAGTAATAATCTTCTATTTAGTAATGCTTCCCATTAAGCAGATGATTGCCTGAATAGGGCTGATGCCACAAATGAGACTTTCTTAGGCATATTTGAAAATGTAAAGATATTTTAACAACATTACGTTAAATGGGGCAATGTGCTTTCCTTTCATGATTGGCAGATTATCTTTACTTTCTATAATCCATTCCTCTAGCTGTACTTCCTTTGCCTTTCCTTTGATATGTATTATTCTGTCTCATTGTCAAGGGGTTTGTGTGTGTTGGTTGTCTCTTCCGTGTTTTCATGATCTGTAGTTTTGTCCGCTCTTTATTTTCTCTCATGTTCTCTCTTCCGCTAGTACGACTCCCAACAGGATCTTAAAATTCATTACTACTGAACCAGTAATTCACTTCCAACTGACTTCTACACTAAGGAGTTCCTCTTTTACTACTAAAGCAAAAAGAAAAGTCACAATACTTTTTTTTTCCCCCACTTTTATGCTTTAGAGTATATTTCCACTAACAGGTTGGATACTATCTACCTAGTTTCTAGGTAAATTTTCATTGTACCAGCAAAAGTGGAAGACGATGATTAACCTCAGAGTTCAGTACACTAAGTCCAATATATAAGAGAAAATTTCTGTCAGAAAGCTAAGACTTAGTACAAAAATAAAGGAGTAAGTAAGGAATAGTGGGAAATTCTGTTTCTGTGACTTGCAATACCTATCATACTCACCTATTTACAAAATAAAATATATGTGAACATGGTCCAAAAGCAGTCAGATGTCTGGGCTTGTTTCTCTGTGCTGGTTTAACAATTTAAATGGCATCAGAGCAGTCTTGACCCAAATGAAATGAATGAGAGATCTACCATTGACTTCAGTATAAAGCAGGATACACCATGATGCAAATAGCATAACCAAATGAAGAATTCGTATATAATATACCCCCATAATTCTAAAACACCATTTAAAAGAAAGCCTTTATGGCTTAGTAGGTATACTACTAATATAAAGAAAAAGTGCGTCCACAATGGAGGGAGCAATGGGAGGGAGGAGGGATAAAAATGGCATCAAAATACCGCTAATGAATTAATTTAAGATCCTAAAGCAGTGTAAAAAGCAAACTCTAAACTCCCATTAAAATTACAAAAGTTTCTTTAAAACGTTCAATTATTTTAACAGGCCAGAAAAGAAACAGTAGCTAGTACCGGATAATTCAAACCATGTGTTTTACATAATATGTCCTTTCCTCTAAAGATAACTTCTTTCACCTGGTCCTCGTCAAACAGCACTCCATGCTGCATATTTATCCGCTTCATTAAATCTCCACCATCACAGTATTCCATCACAATATATAGCTTGTTATTTTCTGAAAGGAAAAGTACAGTTTTTCCTTTATTCCTTTATTACTCATTAATACACCAATAAATTCTTTTTATTTTATATGGTCCTTCTTTCAAAAGGGAGTAGTTAATCCTCTACCTACTCCTCCATTTCGAAGAGTAACTGAGAAAAAATGGATACTTCCAGTGAAACCTGATGCAAAACTAAGACATGAAAATATATTTAAATGGAGATTCACCAAAATATTGAATACATGAGAAAACCCTCAAGAGACCACACTGATGGAAAGACAGATGTTCTTACAGGCAATGCTTAGCAGAATGCTTCATAGTTGGAATTGTTCCTCAATAATAACTAGGTATACAGTTAGGCTTAGGGAAAAGGTTAAAAGTAGACAGTGTCCAAACAGTAGAAATAAACAGCAGAGGCTACCTAATATGGAAACTCACCCTATTCTTACCTCTCTGGAGTCCAGAAGACTACCAGATTTATGTGTCCCTTAAAACATTTACAGTCCTGATCACAGAAAACAATCTGAACACAAGCTGTAACTATAGCATTCATTACATAAGGCACTGCTTATGACAGATGTCAGCAGGAAAAATAAATATAGGGACTTAGCTTTTATGGAGAACAGACTTCCTTCTATCTCTTTTGGCCCTGAAGAATTCTGTATCCTTGAGTGATACCTCAAAATATGGCTCAAGACAAAAGGCCATCAGGACCTATTTCTTGCTATACTCAAAAGCTCTCTTCTATTGAAACTCCTAGAAAAGTCTCATTAAACTCTGGACTCCTATTGAAGATCAAGACTAAAGTTCAACTTAAGCAATGCAGACACCCCAGGATCTAGCATTCATGCCACAATACCTTAGGTCCCCCCACACACACACGAAGAGGGCAAGTGATGACTAAATCTGATACCTTGTGTTCATTTTTAGGAGTTGGGACCTGTCCCCACTGGTGAGTAAGGGGTTGGGGACAGGCTTAAGGTTGGGCAATATACAAGGTAGGTTTTGCTGCCTTCCATTCCTATAATGACAAATAAAACAAAAATGTTAAAAGTAAACCTTGCAAAGAAGCATAGAAGGTTACGATATTTGCATGCTTCATCTTGGCCAGAAGAATGACTTCTTTCTGAGAAGCTTCTTTTTCTTTCACAGGCATCTACAAAGAATTAAGAAGCTATATGCTAGCAACGATATATTTAAGTCTTTTCACAAACAGTTATCAAACCATTCCTACAAATTCAAAAAGACTGTGTACCAAGGTGATGCAGAAATATTACAAAGTATGATGTATATATAATGTAAAATACCAATTCACAGTGTATGCTTGTAAATATATTGGAACGTTACCAAAGTCAAACCAAATTATGACATTTTACAAACAGACAAATGTATACTTTATACATAAATGCTGTTGCTAAGCTAGCTGATGAATACAGTTAAACTCTGAAGTTAAACTTCCCTTAAGTATTTAAGAATAAGGGTCTAGATGATTCTGTATTCTTAATATGGGTGATCTCAAAAGAACAAAATAAAAAGAAAAAAAGTCCTTCTGTTTTACTGATGTTATGAGTTCTTGCAACATTTCAGGCAAACTCTTTGCCCTATTACATTAAATAGAAAACTTCTATTTGGTTCATTGTGATCACACTTTCACCAATATTACTTCTTAGAAATTCATGTCTCTGAATATCCATCCATCAAAATGTCTTCTTGTATTTACAAAACGTTCCTTACTCTCATTCTTAAGAAATAATTTTGAAATGTAATCCTCAAAGATTCAAAAATCAGAAAGTGAATGAAACACATTCTACCATATTAAAAAAACTTCAAAGTAATAATTTTCTGTATCTAGCTACTGATTTTTGAACGAGTGGGATCCACAATAATATTTTATTAACTTCAATTTTTCTATTTTGCGTACATCAAAATCTAAGATTAGAAATGCATGGGGTTTATTGGTCATGAGCATAGAGAGAAACTATTTATTTTTTTATTTAGCTGTCATTACTAGCATATCAATTTTTCTGGGTTTGAATCTGGAAGTTACAGCTTTTTCTAGAACTGAGGTATAAAATTCATTCTTCTATTATAATTCTCTAATATATTAGAAATTCACTAGTGTGTCCCAGAATAGCAAAAGACCTGTCAAAAGCATGTAGGCACTCATTGAAATTGAGTATTGAAACCCCCATATTGAAATCACAGGGAGTTTAATTGCCTGTCTTTCTGGAACTACATATAGGAGTGCTATTCCTCTGACATCTGAGCTAGTCACCCTAACCTGCCTCTGCAGTCAACAGAAAGAAAGAGAGCACTTTTATGGCCTGACTCAGCTCATTCTAAAACAGAATTTGCAAAAACACACAATCAACAGCATCCTAAAAATACATATTTCTCTTGTTCTCCTAGAAAGGGAGTCTAGCCAAGCAGCTCAGATCCTGACAGGTACAGAATGGCCATTTAAAATTAGATGAGATGAATCAAACTGCCATAAACATCAATGAGAATTCGAGAGACTCTATTGTGAATTACACACGTCTGAAAATATGGATGTGGGAAAAAAAAAGGAAATGAGAACGTTTAGAGAAATGTATCACAAAATTGTGATTTGTTATTTCAGTGGCAATAGTTTCAATGTAGTTGAATCATCTATTATAAAATTTGAATTAGGTAGTGTCACGCCTTGTAGGTAGAGAGAAGTTTTGAAAAGAAAAAAATGCAGTAAAAGGTAAACACTCTTAATATCAAGATACATATTTCATCTATGCTTGTGAAATCACTAAATTAGCAAAGAGTACACTCTTTGGAAAGTTTAACTCTGTATAATCGAGATAGATAGAACTACAAAGGAGACAAAACACAAGCCAAGTTCATACCCTAGCTAATTAGCACGATCAGGTAAATAACAACCGTTATCATCCAGGTTTTGTTGTTTTACCTTAGTTAAATTGATCTCTTTGATAACACACTGCTCATTATCCACTTTTCCTTTTGCCAAGAATATTTTGCCAAAAGATCCTTCTCCAATTTTTTTAATGATTTTATATTTATCCATGATGTCTTCGTCTCAAAGCACTGCCTAAAATAAAAAAGTCCCCAAATTAGTATTGCATGTGGTCAGTGCTACATCTGAGTTTGTGCTACTGAAATAGACACTACCTTTTAAGACTGCCAGTTTTATCACATTTTTATTACATTTTATCACATTTTTATTACTGCTGCTGTTTCTTCCTAAAAATGTCATCTCCTGGAAGTCTGTGAATTATTGCGGATCTGAACTTTCAATAAGCAGCAAGTTTATGAGTGTCTCATAAAGAAAAGCTTGAAGCTTAGTCCTAGTACACCCTAAAGTTAAAACATGAGAAGGCAGTAGAAAGTGCTATGTAAGATTATAATATGATTTTGGAAAGTCTGACTCACTATTTCCTGAAGTTAGCAATACTGCAGGCTTGTTTTTTTAATGGAAAAAATAGAATGATAATCTATTTCATGTTGATTTAGTTTAAACTAATGTGATCTAATGTTGGCAGCAGAAAGAAAAGCCACTGCATTTTGCAGGAGACCACAGCAAAGTGCAGTTGGGCATTAGCAGTCATCTGGAAACCTCTGGCAGAAATGGTAATGTCACTGGGTACTTGCAACGTATCCATAAGCAAACTTAGGACAGCTAAATATGAGCAAACACTACAAAACTGTTCTTATTAGTTGGCTTGAGCTTTAGCAAGCAAGATTTGCAAAGATACTAGACTTCCCCTGTCAGGAAGGCCAGGCAAGCTCTGTAACAGGCTACCTCGGGAGCCCGTGTGGGCTCCATGACTGGCAGCTTCTGAGGACCCCTTTGAGAGCGCAGGCAGGGTGACTTTCAGGCATTTATAATTTAGGTATTTGGGTCAAAGCCAGCTCCTGTTCGTAGTCGCTGGTGAGAAGCGGCCACTCGGGACAGCTGGGCCTCTCACACAGATGTGACAAGCTGCGCCGGGCCGGGGTGCGCTGCCCGCCAGGGCCCGGCCCCCTCACCCACCCGGCTGCCCTCGGCCTGCGGTACACC
>WAAD01037324.1:31437-54440 GCA_013389945.1 Fregata magnificens
AACTTCCTTCACTGTATTCTGGGAAAGAAAACACCATCATATTTAAAATATATGCAACAGCTAAGAGTTTTGCTTATTTTAAAACTGAAAGGTTTAACTCTAGCACAAGCCTTAAGACCAACAATGCAGCTCTGCACTGTACTTCTCATGCTGGAATATAATTTATGCCCTTCCATTATTTTTCCATACAAGTTCAATAATATTGGACTTTGAAATAATTAAAAGTAGATTTGAACATATAATACTAACGTTTATAGCTGTATTTAAGATCTTACAATTCCTAGTCATTTTGTCATTCCTTACATCAAGAAAAATGTTGCTGACTTACACTTTGGTCTTGCTGCATTGCCTTCATGTTTCTTGGTTTCCTTTAATACCTGCTCAAAGTCATTTGTCATCTGGAATGTGTATGAAAAGATGCAAGTACTGTACCATTTTAAACTTTCTCAAATTATTGTATATGCTATTTGTTAAAAATAGACTTACTGTACAAAAGCACTGTTACAGCTAACAGCTAACAATATCTCATTTTAGCAGCATCATGTCAATATTCAACTTTTACTTTCAAAACAAACCCTTCTAAAAACTCAGTTTTCTGAGAACTCTCCAGCTGTATTTATGGCTTTTAGAGTAGGACCTACACAACACTACATTTCATATTGATATACATTAACAAACTACAAAAGAAACTGATTTAGTATCTAAAATGTAGATACTATTGTTTAAATCTAGAGACAAAGAATATACCATACCTCAGAAGGGAAATGATTTTCTATAAGTTTGGTTAAGCAACCTCTTGCAAGAATAGTACTGGCTGAGGGACGATTCTGGGGATTTCTCTTAAACATCTGTTTTATTAAGTAATGAAGTTCATAGGAGTAGTGAGATGGTAGTGGATTGTAGGACCCTTTGCATATCTTAAGGATGAGATGTTTCCAGCTATGGGCTTGAAACTGCATTAAAAATAAATGAACATTAGAGCATGGAGTATAAGCATAAGAGCAACTTTAACATTTATTATATAAAAATGCACGGTATGTATCTATGTAGGCTCCCCATTACCATACTGATTTGGCTCCCAGTTTCACAGTTTCAGGGCTCTAATTCAGAGGTGTGGAATAATGACCCTGAGTGAACACATCAGTAACTTTTCTTTACATTTTGTAGGGCTATTACATAGGCTTTAATTTATATTAACAATGACAGAAATATAATTTGCTGAGAATGAAAACATCACAGTTTGCATACAAAGTTTGACTAAAACTGAGACCATAATGGACATTGCAAACAATAACCTGTACAACTGGAAACCAGGTGGGAGTTACTCCTATAAATTTAGGATTGTTCAAATTTTATTTTTGAAGGAATATAGCATTGAGAAAATTTGGATTATCTTAGTGTCCTTTACTTCATATAGTTGAGATCAGAATCAAACTGCAAGAGTGAAACTGTAAGCCAGGAAAGTTGCAGACTTCAACTGAAAAAAAAAGAATCATCATCAAAAGTAGCCTATCAAGATACAAATATCCTCTTGCAAATCTACATGGAATGGCTTCAGTTGTTACTTTTCTCAGCTAGCTGTTAACCAATCTCCAGTCAGGAATTACTGCTTCCAAGTACAAGTCATCAGAGACTGCAATGTTAGCGGGGACAGCTATAACCATGGATGGAAACAGCCGGAGCTAAAATGGCTGAGAACTTCTATCTCCATGCAAAACCAGCTTTCTTACGGTACACACCACTGGCTTGGCTGCAGAGTGCCAAGCATCTGCGGCATGCGGCATCCTTTTATATCACTCCTGATAGATAATGCAAGAACATATGTGACCATCACATAAAAACAGATATATAACATTTCACTGCCACTAAAAAGGGAAGACTGCTCTATTCCTTGGTATCCCAGCTCTGAGTACTGCCTGAATAGTTGTGACGCTGCCGAAGCCTTGCCACAGACCTATGTAGGCTAACACACGCATATGCACAGACTCCTTCATTACTCACTCGCAGTATAAACTTCTAAACTCCTGTACTGCTAGCAGTTGCAGCTGCATTTGCTCAATGAAATGAAACTGCTGCTTATAAAAAACTAAGACAAAATGACCTTAAATGAGAAGAATCTCATTTTCTTGCAAAACAAACATGTCCTGATAAGGGCTCTCATGTTAGCCATGTGTCTGTATATAGAAGCCAGAGGAAGTTAACACACCAGAAGCATAGCATCAACACTGTAAAAGACAGTGTCCCAGAAATGACAGAAAGACAGAATCATCCATCAAGGTTCCCACTGTCCCAATAGGAGGATAGTGCTTGGACAGTGACTTGTTTGATTTGAAGAATAAGCAAATAGGTATATCACTGATGCGAGATACAAAACTGCTTATTGCTTACTACATTTTGCTATACTTGCACACAATATAGTCTCATTAGCAAAGATTTCGAGTTTCCTTGCCTCCATCTTCTGTGATCATCTTGTTGCTCATTGCAACATCCCTGCAGATATCTGGAACCAGTCTGGCACCTGCTGGACTCCTTAATAAGCCCCAGACCACCTCACTGATATTGAGGAAAATTAACCAAGAAAGAAGTAATTGTTTTCTAAAAATTTAGAAAATTGAGTGTTTTACAGAAGGGTCCAATAGGTCCCAAGAGCTGCTGAAGAACAGAAGGCACATAATGAGGAGGGGTGGGAAGGGTGGAGCAATACTTCCCTCTTTCAGAAGTAGCAGCAAACGTGTCAGTCAAATATATAATTGACTGTGAATCCCTCAAACTACAGCTAACTGCAAATTAAATTTTAAGGAATTCCAAAACTTTCCTGATAGCAATAAAGCTATACTTACTGGATGTCTAAGAGTGCACAGCTCATATAGAATACATCCCAGAGACCATATATCACTGTAGGTACAGAGAAAGATGAGAAATTTTGAGCCAAAAATTACAATTTAATATCCTGCCTGGAAAAAGTTAAATTCATTATGTGTACATAACTGAATTGAATAAACTAAAAATAAATGTAAGTAACCATAAAAGACAATACAATTATGTGTTTAACCTCTCCAGTGGAAATGATCTTGCTTATTTTATCCCACCTGATGTAAAAAAGGATGGCTGTCATACAGTTGTAGTTAGCTTTTTATTCCCAGAATGTCTCCTAAGCAATTTGCTGCAACAATATTTATCCTTCCACACTTCAAAGCCTTTGTATTCCAGGGCCCTTAACATCGGATGGCAGACACACGATCCTAATTCTGAGAGCTGGAATTCTGGTCTTGCCAATGAGAATTCTCCTACTGAGAAAAAAAACATCATCTTCCACCCAAAGTGAGTACTGCCACCTGCACAAGAAGCAACTGATGCCTTTCTTGCAAGAGGAGCAGAAAAAACTTAAGCACTAGAAGGTTTCTTTCCTCCTGTGGAAAATGAGTCACTCAGTTCAGGTTCAGCTAGGGTCGCAGAACAGACCTAGGGGAGGGGACATAAAATGACTGAGTATTTTGGAGTCTGGGAGGAAGCTGTAAACACCGTATTATCAAGATGCTCTGAGAAGTTCTTGCATAAGGATCAGAATAACTGAGCTCTATAAATCTAAGTCATCAGTTCTGTAGCCATTATCTCTACGTTATCAGGACTGGCAAGAGCAGCTTAAAAAATAAGACCAGCCAAAAAAATAAGACCAACTGAAAGACACAAACACATACATACATATGTGTGTACATACATACGTATGTGCCTACATACATACATACATGTGTTTATGTTTGTATGTATATATTTACTCTGCCAAATGCACAGAGAGATCTGCACACCAGTTTTCAAACTTCTAAGACTAAAGATATTATACACTTAGTTACCTAAGTAAAGAGGAATTTAGGCCTTTTCATCTTAAAAAACCTGTAATTACCTCTTTCTAAATATCCCTCAGCTCCCTATCTTCTCCAAACCAAATATGGAGATAAGCCACAAAGCCAGATTGAGACAACAATAAAAAGACGTACATCAGTCAGGCATTATTTGTGACCACTTCAAACACAAATACCTTTTGTTGTTGTATGGCATGCTTTCCCATATTTCTGGAGGTACGTAATAAGGAGTTCCCACATATGTGCAAGCATATGACACTGGACTATTGAAACGAGAAAGAAGAAATGCCAGATGAAAAGTAATTATTTAAGAGATCTGTACTATTTATCAATGATAAAATATGGGGGATATCCACATACTGTGCAAGAAGGCGTGCAGATCCAAAATCTCCCAATTTGACTTTTCCATTTTGAGTGAGGAAGACGTTCTGCATTTCAAGAGGACAGATTTACATACCTAAATATCCTTCTAGGAAACATTTCTGTAGTTTGTAAATACAGAAAACGTGGTGAAAATCACTTCTGATATTTTATCTTTGTATTTGGTTTTACTTGCTTCTCCTAATACTTCTACTAAAAAAAAAGTTAATAACTATGTTGTGTTTAAAGGGAGATGGAAAGGTTATATGGGCTGAAAGCCCCAGCATCAGTAGCAGGGAAAGAAGCAGAGCTTAGAAATGCCTTAATCTCTATGCTGTACTCAAACCACTAAAGTCACACTTTCTTCTGAATTTCTACCTTTCTGCTAGGAAAGGGTAAAAAAGAAAAAATGAGAGGCAAGATATTTACAAACTGTATACTCCATACACGTTTTATACTTCTGTTATTTTTTTAAAGTATATGCAGTCTGTCACAAGCAATTGGCGCTATCAGTAGTGTGGATATGAAGGGTATAGCTATACTTAGATGATGTTTACACCCACAATATTACATCAGCCCATACGCTCAACAATTTCATTTACCTAATGTTCTTAAGCCTAAATGAAAACCACAGCATGTAGCAGTAACAGGAAATTATGAAAGAGGGAGTTGAACTTTTGCAAGCAGAAGAGAGTTTATTAATGGCAACAAAACTTGCTCTGTTCACCTTGGATTTGATATCCCTGTGCAACACACGTTTATCATGAATGTGCTTCACACCCAGGCACATCTGCACAAACCAGTGAAGGATCTGAAAACAGTAACTAAGAGTTATAACAGCTCAATGCTGTATATAATGAGTACTTTATTAACAGATTTAAAAACATCAAGAAAAAAAAGCATTTTCAGAATATCTGGGCGTTAAAAGTAACTCTAGCATAATGGCCTCCAGTCACCATGAAAGACTGAATTCTTTAGGATAAAGTATATTTTAACACAGCAGAAGGAATGTTTGCTACCTGTGTCTAGAAAACCCTAATAATACATAACAATAGGGAAGCTAGGGAGTCACCACATGGCACTTTGTCTGATGGTCATTTTATAAGCATGTCAATTACAATTTCATAGTAAATTATCAAATTAAAAAACAAAAAGACCACACTGAGATGACATACTGTTTCTAAAAGGAAACAGACAAAATAAAGTTCTTAGAGATGATTTGCCAATCTAAATATTAGATTATGTGAGGATTCTGGTCTGTTCATTTTAACTAAGATGATGTTTCTAATGGTGGCAGGAAGTAGTTCGGACCTTCTCCCAAGTAATTTTATAGCCTCTGTGATAAAAGGAGTTAATGCCTGCAGAATGGTTTAAACATTTAATTGCTACATAAAATGCAAGCGTTTAGTCTCCTGGCTAGTTTCATTTACCTTACCAGAAGATAAATTTGCAGTATCTCTTACTGTGCTTTACATTCTGGCTGAAGTTTGTGTTAAATTCTTATTTAATTGCATAAATTTACGCATGCAAACCTGACTGTTTTTCACACCAACTGCACAATTCTCAGATACAGACAGCAATTTCTTTTTTATTCCTTTCAGTCCAATTCGCATCTTGTTCTGCTGGAAATTATCAAAGAAATAATGCTTCTATTATATCTATAAGTATCTTTGTTTCATTTAAGGTACTTCAAGGTGTCTGCATATCTATAATCTGTTTTATGCGGTGCAGGGTGCTTCAGCTTACATGAAAAAGGACTCCTTGGTTCAAATCAATGTATTTTCTTACCGTATCTTCAGGGAACAACTTTCCTCTTTGGTGTTTAATCTTTTGCATTAGATCTCCATCATCACAATATTCCATTACTATATACAGATGTCCATCAGCTAAATTTTAGGTAATTTAAAAATAATTAGTATTTTCATTAGCAGGGTAAGTATATTATTTTTACTATAAAGCTCTGACTACATGCTATATATCGTATATTACAATAAACATGTTTTTGTTTATAACGTATTATAAACAAACAAAAAAGGTAATCTTGATCCCTCAGGAGTATGCAACTTTAAACAAATAAAGATATTTTAAGTTTCTATATTTACCTTCAAATGATTCTTTATAGGCAACGATATTTGGATGTTTCATTTTAGCCAAAAGAACTGCTTCCTTCCTAGAGTTCTCTACATCAGATGAAGACTGAAAATGTAAGTACGCTTATATAAATGTCAGGCTAATGGATTTTCATATATACACACGATGCACCTCACTTTCCAAAAGGAAAATATTTTTAAGAATTGTTCTTCAGTTATTTTAAGAAGTCACTTAGAAACTTGAAAACCCCATCATTTTTTAGTCTATGGCTTATTACTAGCTGAAGACTTCTTCAGTTTTTGAGGGTTTGTTTCTTTTTAATTTGAGAGGATATTTTCCTACTTCAGTTAATGACTTTTTCTATTTTAAAAATGCAGAACTGTGTAACAAAGCAGCACACACTGACCATGGAACAGCTGACAGTCTACGCTACATGAACTCGGTATAAAGCCAAGTACCCAGGTATTAACTGAGCTTCATCCTCGGTAAAG
The DNA here is from genome assembly GCA_013389945.1 of Fregata magnificens. Classification (NCBI taxonomy): domain Eukaryota; kingdom Metazoa; phylum Chordata; class Aves; order Suliformes; family Fregatidae; genus Fregata; species Fregata magnificens. The sequence goes on from WAAD01037324.1 coordinate 38,240, forward strand.
CCAGTGTCTCCCATTTTGTGATTTCTTTTGGTTAGCTAAGTACAGAGAAGGTAACCTGAATATCTGATTAACAGCAATAATATGAAGCTAATTTCCTCATTAGGTATTGCAGATGAAATCTGCATTCTAGTGAAATCAATAGGAATCCAGCCAAGGGTATCAGGGAAACAGATGTTTCATTCTAAGTGTCTTCCTATGTGCTACACTTCCCAAAACATAACCACACACTTTCTGAAACAGATCAGATTTTGCTACCTTACTTATTATCAACAATATAGACTCAGGCATAGTTATATAGTAGCCATACCATGCAACTGTCTAATACACAAAACTCTCAGCAAAAGTGTTCAGCATTTCAAAAATATATCCAGAATTATGATTTTTAAAAAAATTTTTTTTTAAGTGGTGGATGAGGTGATGTACGTGTCATGCTTACCATAGGAAGTCTTATTTCCTTCATTGCATACTTCTGGTCACTGATTCTATGATGAACTAGGAGAGCTCTGCCAAAGGATCCCTCTCCTAGTACTTTCAACACTTTGTATTCTTCCATGCTTTATAAGCCTAGGTCCAGCTCTTCTCTCCAAACACTCCCTTTCACAGGACAGTCTTCTAAACTTTGTCATAACCTTTTTCATGAGAAAAAAAAACCCCACCAGATAACGAGAACATGTGATAAATGTGGGTACCTACAACTGTTCAGCATTACCATAAACACAATTCCAACCATTGTTACTGTGATTTTGCTGAAAATGAGGCCTTCAGAAAGTTCAACTCAAAGTATCGTACAGTGTACCTCGGCAATTTTTTTTATTCTGAATGCTAAAGCTCTTTGAAAATGTAAATTATAGCCCTACAACTTTGCATCTTCTTTTTGTTACCTGCATTTCTGCTGGTGGTTTCATAACACTAAACATAAACACTAAAACTAAACCAAACAGGTTCAATAATATAAACAATAAGCTTCAAGCTTCCAGTGACAATTCTCACCTAAAACAGTGTAAGCAGGATCAAACTGGAAAAAGTTACTGGTGTTAATGCACAAAGACCTCAACAACTACCAGATTTAAAATAGAACATAACAGAATATAACAGAATAGAATATTTCAGTTGGAAGGGACTTACAACAGTCATCTAGTCCAACTGCCTGACTGCTTCAGGGCTGACAAAAAGTTAATGCACGTTATTAAGGGCATTGCCCAAATGCCTCTTAAACACTGACAGGCTCGGGGCATCGGCCACCTCTCTAGGAAGCCTGTTCCAGTGTTTGACCACACTCTCAGTAAAGAAATGCTTCCTAATGTCCAGTCTAAACCTCCCCTGGCGCAGCTTTGAACCATTCCCATGCATCCTATCACTGGATTTACGGACTATGTGCCTTCTTCAAAATGTTGGTACTTTTAAATTAGTTATCTATGATTCAAACATCACTTTATGTATATACCTGTGTGCACACCGTGCTTTAATGGGCTTATGAGCTGGTTTTAGAAGGGATCTGAGGGCTTAATTGTTCCTGAAAGGATAAAATGCTGATTTACTCAGAGGCTGAAAAATAAACACATTGGTTAACTTGAAAACTCCGAAAGCACCTAAGTAATGACTAGAGATTGTGTTTTTCAGGGGAACGAGCACACTCAATGTGTGCTTCGCATTAACAGCAGTTACACCTGGTAACTACGGCTCTGTTTCCCTGAAGAGGGAAAGCCGAAGCCCGCCCCGAGCCCCCCAAGCCCCGCCGGGCCCTCAACGGGTGAGGCGGTACTCACCTCAGAGGGCCGCGCAAACCGCCAAGGCCTGCGCCCGGTGACTGAGGAAAGGCCCTCGGGCAGGCGCGGCGCTTGCTCCACAGCCGAGCGGTGCAACACCGCCAGCCTCCCCACGCCGGGCTGGGCTGGGGGCGGAGGGTCGGGAAGGAGGACGGCGCTGCCTCAGAGGCCGGGCGGGACCGGGGGCGCGGGCCGCCTCTGAGGCAGAGCCGCGCGTGGTCATGGCGGCCCGGCCCTCCATGGAGGCTTTCCCGCTTCTATTCCTCAGAATATGCAAATGGAGCTTATACCCGCTATTTATTAATAGCCACAGCCCCCCGCCATGCCCAGCACCTCAGTAGGAGGCATGTTAATACCTCAGGAGTCTCTTTAGACTCCATGTTGCACAAAAGCCAACGTACAAATCCCTGTTAACAGTTTCACAATCAGTTTCTCTACTGTGGTGAGAGACTAATTTGTGCCAGAGCTCAGCACTAGTGACTGAAGTAAATGAAGCCTTAGGCCACATGAATTGTACTTTAACCTTGGTTTTTATCTATGGAAATGTAGCCAGCAGGTAAGAAAGTGTAAGTAAAAGTTCAACTACAGGATATTCTGTAACAAAAGGAAATATCTCAAGACAGACAAAAACAGCTAAAGCTGCTTGCAAAGCATAGAAGTCTTGGGCAGTTCTGTTGGCAGAATGATTTACACCATTTTGTTTTCCATGCTAGAAAAAGCATTTCCACTTCACAGACTTCCAGGTTAAAAATAAAAATGACCCTGAGACTGACTCCATGCAGTTCCAGTCACTGCCCATGACAGAGCAGAACTGACACAACACAGATGCCCTGGTCAGCACATGATCCACCAGATGCAACAGAGTTGAACCCTCCACAACAGAGAACCAGAAGTGCCTGCCTAGACCCCGTCCTGACCAGGACGTGTTCAACCCTGTGTTATGCCTTGTAGTGCTACAAGTGGATGCTTGGACTTGCTCATCAGTGATCAGAAAGGTTTTCTGGAGAAAAACATAGTGCGATAGTACACCTAAAGTTTGATTTCTTGTTAGATGCAAAGAGGATGTCCCTTCTACAAACAGAAGATTCTAGCTAACCATAAGGACCAAGGTCTGTTTACCACTGAAATCTGAATGCTTAGCTAAGGTTTAAGTTACAGTTCATGTAAACTCTGCATAGTGAAGATACGGAAACACAGCTTCTGCTGAACATGAAAAATTTCACAATGTTCTGCTCTGACAATTTGCTTCCAAGAAAGACTAAAATAATTTTCAGAATTCCAGTCTCAGGACTATAGCCATGTTCTACAATTAATTTCCAGCCTAAAGCCCATAAATAAAGAACAAATACAACTCAGTTGATTAGTTTAATAAGTCTACCATATTACAGACTAATGCAAACCAACATTAGAACAGTCACATAGTAATTAGTGTATCAGACCTCATCTAAGGGAGATTACCTGATCATGAATAATCCTGGTAACTAAAGGGATTAAACTCAGTTTTGTTGAAATACCCACTAAAAATGGATACAACAGTTTAAACTTAGTGTACACCTTACTAGCTGGTTTCAGTTTTCAAAACTAAATGTTGCTGTAGTAGACATTGCACTATTGGAATGCCTACGTTATTTTTGTTTCTTAAACTAAAAGTTAGATTGTGCAATTCTAAAGAATTTATAGGAATTGCAACAGGAAAACAGTAGATGTTAGCAATATACTACAATCAAACTGTTACATGAAGTGTTAAACCTAGTCCTTAATTCAATATTTAACGCATCATATTTAACATGAAGACACTGATGTTTATAAGTACTAAAACAGACCACATTTACCACAATTTTGAAAAGGCAGAAACTTATAAATTCAAAAGTTTAGTGACTCAGGCAGTCAAATTTCATCCTAAGCCATCCATGCAAGTTTTAGATAGCTCTTCTCTCAAAGCTGCTAAAAACAACCACACACACACCCCAAGTCCCCTTAAAAAGGATCCATTCTTTAACCCCCGTGTAGCATTAATGCTACTTTTTACTCTTCTACTTCAGCACTTGTTTCTTTGAGCGCATTGCTGTTAGTGGATAAAAGCAGTGGCTTTTGATTCCAATTCTCCCAGCTGTTCAAATGAAGAGACACATGGATCTTGATCTTTAACAGTAGCCAACAGCTTGCACATCTTCTCCCGAATACGTTGAGAATATCGGAAAGGGTTTACAGTTGTCAGGTCTTTAGCACTGGTGTCATTTGCCTCATGGTGCACCTTCACACTTATGAAAAAAAAAAATCACTAAATGTAGGCACACCATCATACAAGTTACCTCTGTAGCATCTAGCTGAAAGTCGTGATTCCTATTCAACTATTTCTCATTCCCACAGCCAAAGCAATCAGTCCCTTTCCCATTCATACAGTTAAAACCAGATGTACAACTCTTTTCTTGGGCAAAATATTTTAATCTGGAGAACCTCCTGAGAAGAGTTGCCAAAGGAAGATTCCCCCCCATTCCATCAGAGGGAAACTGTTCTTCCTGCTATGAGGGAGAACACAAAGCTGCCAGGAGTCCAGCTTCATCAGATGCCAAAGCTGAGCACAACTTTCCTAAGTCTGCTATCTTAGAAGAAACTTTGTGACAAAAAAATAATTTAAATGTTATCTGTTTTGTCCTGAGATTACTACCCAGATTTTTGCCTCAAGATACAATTAAGGTGATCTTTACAAGATAGTTACATCTTGTTCACTTCTTCTGTGTTATATGACATACAACCACATCTACATCTGAAAAAGGAAGGACTGGAGACACCTACTTTCTCTTTACCTAGCTCAGTGTAGAACTGCTACTGCTATGTGGGCTGTGGGAGGGGGTTCTAAACCTGGAATTTATGTCTCTGCCACAAAGATTTGATTACTCTGTAGTGAGGCATTCAAAAAGCAAAACAATTTGAGTAAATAGAGGAATTTATTTTAAAAGACTTCCTTCTGAAGGAAGGAGGAAGCAATCCTAAAAAACTAAGTTCTTGAGAGCTTTTAACTAGGTGTTCACAACTGCAGTACCTCCTTGTTGCAACAGGACACAAACATTACTGTTGCCCCAGACACTGCAAACTTTCCATAGTTACCTGAAGTAATCTTACCTTTCCAAGTATGGTGTGGTAGATGGATTGTATCTCATTAAATAAGACGTGTCATTATTCTCAGGAGAATTAACTGCTTGGGCTGTATCTTCTACCCCATCCTCATTCTGCTCTTCTGTTTCACATTTTCCTTTCTTTTTTGTACGTTCTTTAGTCTTGTGCTTTTTAGTCTTTTTTGGCAAGATCTCTTCTCTTTGTTTCAAGTCTAAATCCATTTCTTCTTTTTTGATCACTTCACTGCTAGTCTCTGCCTTCTTGTCATCACTCTCTGCTTTTTGGTCATCAGAGCAGAGATCCTTGAAGGCCTCCTGAACCTGCTCTACAGATGAATTTGGTTCCTTACTGACTTCCACCACCTCACTTAAGTGACCTGCTATCACAGTTCCCCCTAAAATTGAAATATTGAAGAAAGTACAGCTGTGATTAGTTACAACTAAAGAGAAGTTAATGTTTTAGAGAGATCTCCGAAATCTCAAAGCTTTACATGAGAATGAAGGTTAAGTATGTGTTGAGTCTGAGCCACAGCAATTTAAGTTACTAATAATTTTTGTCACCTTCAAGAAACCTCCAACCTGAAAACTTAGGCTAAGTACATCCTAAGAAGTCATCCTATTCCTTCCCAAGCACAGCAGCTCTGAACAACTATTTCAGTCAGTTTCTGGGATCAAATACTGGTCAGGTTATGTTATATTGAACAGGAATGTATATGGCTACTTTGCTTACAAAACTGGAATATTTGCTACCTTTAATTGACACTATGCCATAACACAACCATGCATCTGCTAGTGAAGGAGTTTGTCAGGGGCAACTCATTTTTAACTCACAAGAATGTTTTTATTTACTCTTTGATTATCAGGCTAAAATAGCTGGACAACATTGCTTTGATAGAGTTTAAGTAGAGAGTTTGAATATGAAAGCATCTCCACTACTCATTTTAACATGCCCACAATTGAAAAGGATTAGTTTTGTCAAGGTTGTTTTCAAAGACAATTGAGTACAAAATGATCACAGGGAAGTTTCCATGAAATAGAATTTAATGTGGACACAAATAGTTTGAACAGTCAGCTTGTGTTGCCTGTCAAGCCAGACATTTAACTAGAAAAGAGTACTCAGACTTACCATACTCAGACTTAAAAAGGCTTTCAGTATTTTTCATGGTATCTATTAGCGTGTGTCGTAGTTCATCTTTAGGCTGGAAAAAAGGTTGTATTGTTTTAGAAAAACAATTCCAAAATTAATCATCATTTCAGCTTATTTGGTATAACAGTTACAGGGAAAGTGGTACAGACCACATGATGTTCATGTTACAAACCCTTTATTTAATGCTGTTGAGGCATAAGGCAGAAGAGAAGTGAATCCTGTATTTTCTGTATTTGGTGCACTAAGGCTGTATTTGATGACCTGAAGTCTTGCTGATATTAAAGCACAGGAATTAAGTCCATCAATAAATGTAAAATTAAATTCTGTTTTGGGTTTCTAGTGATACTAGAGGTCTCAGTCCTTAATTTCTTCTAGGCAGAGCATCATATGGTATTTTGATGATCCTAAACCTTTCTTCTTGAAAGTAGTAAGTATCTACAGTGGTTACAGAGCAAAGGAAATCTAATTTTTTATGTTCAAGTAGGTCATGTGGCTCTCCTTCACTATAAAAGAATTTATTAAAATCAGAAGCACTTGTATTTTATATACCATACTTTAATGCCTTTATATTTGTTAATCTCAAACTTCAAGGCAAGCTGCTCACCATTGCTCCTGCCAAAATAGCCTCCTCATAGACAGCAATAAGCTTTTCAAGAGGGCCCATCTGTTCAAGTCGCATACAGCAGATCCAATATTTTGCAAGCTTTTTAGCCCCAGGAATGCTCTGTGTCAGATCTTCCAACATGGCACGTACTTCATCGCCTTGACATCCCTAAAGTCAACAGAAGAGCAGAGATTTAAATGCAGTGAACACTTTGAGGTGCTGTACTTTAGCTGGTTTTGAACTAGAAAGCAAGTATTTTTTTCTTTCTTTGGAGAGTAACCCTGAAAGTTGAAGATAGCAAGTATTTCCAAGACTGAACTATGAACTTGAAAAGAAGAATTGCCATTCGCCTGTTCTTCCAAATGAGAATTATTTATACAGTATTGTAAGTAGAAGGGATAGTAGAATGCATAGACATCTTCAGAACTACTTAAACCAGACTTTTTCAGAAGTCCAGGCAAGTTTCTGCAAATGTGAACTTGTTTTAGGTGAATTACTTCACACCTACTCTCATTACATTATAGCTTTTCTACTTGATTATGTTACCATTATTGCCTAATCTTATTGGGTAGTTCAGTAAGCTGGTAAAGCTTAAGTGAGAACTAATTTCATCAGGTGTCAGCAAAAAGCTATGATATTGCTTAACTTGGGGAGCAATTTGTCCCTTGCATCTGATTCACAGGTCCAGCATGCCTGTAGGACTTGCATGTTGTAGGGACCTACATGATTAGAACTTGGTAGGCAAGTGACTGAATACCTGTTTGGTTAACTGCAAACATTCTTCGAGAGTCTTCTTGACCTTTTCACTATGTAATATATGCTCTAATGAATCATCAGAAGAGAATTCTTGGCCTTCGCTTTTAGACTGGGGTCCCAAAAGCACAGATGTAGGAGGTCTTCTCATCACTTTTCTTCTAGATGCCCTCCATTCATCCAGGCGAGCTCTGCATTTACAATAATTAGCTGAAGTGACAGATGCTTTATCATTTTTTACATTGACTGACACTAACTAGGGTAAGTCATACAAAGATGTACTTTCCAGATAGTGCTCTCCCTTTAATCCTAAACAGAATACAGCTGCCATTTAAACCTGCATGGAAATTTCAGAACCATGCACATCACTATCTGCTTTAGGTATCTATCAGGTCAGAATACTTTAATCTCTCCCTTTCCAGCAGCAAGAGACTTAGGCTACAGACCCTTTTTTTCAAGAGAGGGTAAAAAATGCTTCTGATTTCTTCATCCGTGCCACCTCTCTTCCCTAATCCCACTTCAAACCAGGAAACTAGAAACTATCTCTAAAGACACAAAGCATAGAGAGCAGCCCAGAATAACCCTATCACACAGCTTTTAAAATCTGAAACGGATGTCTAAGTATAATTTAGTCTTCACATATATTTCATTTCAACCCCATCCCTCTAGACCACCAATTTTTAGTAAATGTGACTTTCTACAAGGAGCTCTAACAAGAATACTAAATAACTTCTAATTATGAATTTTCACCCCATCATCTAAGATGCATTCACCAAGCTGAACAATATGTCATTGACAAGTGCTCTCCTTCAGTCCGTAAGCATATACATACTGCATCAGTCTTTTTTTTTAAAGCAGTGGCATGCATGTCCAATTTGCTTACAGGATTATCTGTCATGCTTAAGGCTGTCACAACACTTAGCCTAAAAAACAGAGAGCTCGAGCTATATACATTTTCTATTTATAACCACACAGGACAAGCTGTAAGCCTAAAGAGCTGCTGCAATTAGTCTGAATCCTGATTTCTCAGTATTAAGTTTACAGTTTCAGTCTGCTGCCCTTGGGCATCAAGTTCAAACGCTCAGTTCTCTTATTTTTCAGCACATCCACAGCAAGAAATAGATCAAAACGGACATCCTTGGAAAGAAGGTCTAAATACCTCCCAACAAGCTATGACAGTGAGTAATTCAGTTACCTTCTCTCTTCTGCTGACTCTTTTGGCAGAACAGACTTTCTGTTGCCATTAGTTCTAGAATCCTGTCCCACCTTTGTACCAGGAACAACAGAAATTGGTTTTGCTGGAGCTCCTCGTCTCACATCTTCACAAAAATCTGCACATTTCTTCACTCCTAGTGCTCCACGGTCAGAACTGTTAGAAGCAGCCTTCGGTGGCTGTGGTCCCCTTCCACCAATCATTTTTTGGACTGTTACTTTCTTTGGCGCTACAGCAGATATCAGTTGCTGTTTCTTCAGACTGGGCTGTGAGTTAATAGCAGCTTTGTCAGATTGTTTGCTCTGGAACGGGAAGACACCATTTGGTTTTACAGAATTCGGGTAGTTTGTGACTTTGATGGTCTTCAGAACTGCACTACAGCTGCTCGTGGACAAAGAGCTTGCTGCTGGTTTGATGGCAAAAGGAAGCATCTTCTTGTCTGGCAAAGAACTCTGTTCCCCCTCACTTTTTGGTGCTTTTCGGAAGGAGTTTATCTTGGATTGGATAACTTTGCCACGATATGTACCAAGCACTGGTTTCTTTGGTAGGCTGACACTTGAATTTTGTTTTTCTGCAATCAATTTCTTCTCTTTTATGCTTTTTATTTGCAGGAAGGACTTGCTAAGTGACACATGCTGAGACTTTGTTTCAGTGACTTCATCCTTGGAAGCATGATTTTCAGGATTATAGTTTGTGCCTGATATGGAATTTGTCAATGTGATTGTGGAAGAGTTTAAAATAACATTTTTTTCTGAGGTTCCACTTGATTGGTCCCATGACGGTTTATTAGCATTCTCTTTATTTTCCTGAAATCAAAAGCATATCCATATCCATGGAAATGTTAGAAGTAAGTTCATGCTGCATGGTACTTGTTTCCAAAGAGGCTTTCACTCATTTACAGGGCTAAAGTGGTTAACAGTAAATGCCACTTTAAAAGTATGTACAAAAGTAGTGTATATATACTGAGTAGAATATTTGTCAACTATTACTGCAGAATTCACATCAAAAAATCAAATAAGGATTATTTAAACTCTGCCTTGGAAGTAAGAAGGCCTAACCTGAGGGCTACGCTCTTTTTACAGAAACAACTGTCTTAAAGCAACTGCTGGCTCTTAACTGCCAAAATCACCTTTTAAGAGGAGCCATAAAGTAGAGACTTGCTTTAGGCTGTATATAGTCAAAAGCAGTATCTCAGTTTACATACCCCATCACTTAATGGTAGCACCGTTCCTCCACGTAGTGTGGATAGCCTACTAACACAAGGTAGTAAAGCCTTTAACTAGGGCATTAGGATATGTTACCAGAAGAGGAAAAATTTTTCTTACTAATGAGCTGTAGGATGCTGTAGTTAAGAATAGACATGTGGGTTTTATATGGCCTTACTACTCCCTGAAACTCTCAGCCGTATGTTCTCAGCATAACCCTAGTCCAGAGCCAATGAGAAGTGGGACCTAGTCTTTTCCTCCAAAGAAGATGCTCTACAGCAACTAGTTTAGCATTGTCCAAGCTGCAGCTTATGGAAGAGTCAAAGATCCAAAGGCAGGAAAAAAATATGTGAATGATGCATGGAAGCTGATGCAGAAGCTGATACTCTTCTCCTTTAAGGAAGGTGCCCTTGAATTGTAAGAAAACTACACTGCATCTCATTTCCTGATCTGTCATTCAGGCTTAGAAGTTAGATTTGACCAAGCCAATACCTAGAGCTTGAGTACAAGGGCTGCTGTTTAAGGAAGCTACGTAGTTTAACTCAACTTTAAAAATCACACGAAACATTAACACAGACCAAAATATCTCCATTCAGGAAATTTCTAAAAAATTTTCTTCTCACTTTTGGAATTTTTCCCCTCAACACTCAGTTTTGAAGTTTTAAGGTTTTTGCTTGCCTTCTTAAATAACCCCAGGTCTCTCAAACGTTTTGGAACCCAAACTCAAAATATCTAATATGGACACAGCTTTTGTGTCTATATTTTTCCTCACCTTTCCCTGAGAACAATCTGTATTTTGCTATTTCTAAGAAGCACAACCATGTGCATCTTAGTTCTGGAAAAGTGACACAAAATGATATAGGGAAAACATTCCCTTGAACTCTGATTAGGTATTAACATCTACTTCTGATTACATTAGGTTTGCCAGCATCACCACAGATTCAACAGTTAGTTTTGTAAGCAGTTTGGGTTTTTTTCCACGTAACAGGGTACAATAGAAGAATTCTCTACACTGACAGAAGACCTTGCTCAGATTTTAAATAACTTCCCTGAAGACTGAAAATATATCGAAAAAGTTCTGAGAGTCTCAAGAAAAGCTGTTAAATTTTAATCATTAGTTCAGCAATAATGGTACCCTCTTTAACCCCCTCTCCGGTCAGGTACAAACTGATCATTAATATGAACCATTACATACAGTAATGCGACAGCTCTCCGAAAAGCTTATATTAAGCAGTCACTGAATAAAGTTTTAACAAACTGCACCTCTGCACCTGCAGACTTCTCATGCTCTGGAAGTCATATAACTTAAATACAGTTTGAGTGGAATGTTGTAGCCACAGAAACAGAGTGCTACTGGTATTTGAGTATCAGTCAACTTACCATTCCTGGCTTTGGAGATGTTGACAGCTGTACTTTGTCTTGCAGTTTATTGCTAGTTGCTCTCCTAGTTCTGCTACTGCTTAAAAAAAAAGACAACATCTTAAATCATCCTGCAACATAACAAAGGAATGTACTTTTAGAGTACGTTCACATGGTCCAGGTGGCAGTCCGCAGGCTGAATTCATGCCAAAGCATTTCTGTTCAGCTTGTACTCTTCCTCCAGAAAAAATAAATGGCCAAGCAACCACAGATCAGGGCCAGGCTGCAAGACATCCCTTCTTACACCATAAGGAGAGGTCTAACAGAATGGAAGAAAAGAGAACAGACCCTATTTACTGCAGGTGCCATTCTTGTATTTAAGGATGAGCGCCAGCCTGTCTTGGCCTGATACATCTGCTACAGAAGGTCAAGTTTCTAAATGCTGCAGTTGAGGGGGAAGGAGGAGCAGCGCAAGGAGTTGAAGATCAGCTACTGCAATCATCAGAGGCCAGGCCATGAGTCAAGTCTGAACAAGGATACAGAGTTCCTACCACACTGACAGGTTCCAAAACCTGCAGTCACACACCAAAGCTGGCATCAGACTACCCAGTGAGTAACAAAACCACAAGACCAGTATTGTCTCCTAGCAGCTATGAAAATATATTGACAGCTCAGAAGAAAAACATCTCAGTTTAAAGTTACAAATCCAAATTCTTCCTCAAATGCTTCATGATGCATTCACACATGAAACGTGGCACTATTGCATGTGACTGAAAATTAACATTCCAGTTAGCAACTGATATCTTTGCATCAGATGATCTTCTGGAAGCTAGCCGAGTTGAAAATGAAGGTACATTAGTGAAAATGAAGGTACATTAGTGAAAATAAAGATACAGATACATTAGTGGCTTTGAAATGCTGAAGAAAGCAGTCTGCATCATGCTATCACCTCCATGTCATCTATGATAGACAATACATGTTAAAGGAACTGATCAGAAGTCCACAGTGTGGAACAGTGATAGCTTCACAAAAGGGAGATATCTGCAAAATAAAAGCTTTAGTCATACCCACATACATGATGGCTCTAAACAATGAGTTAACTGATGACTATAAAAAGTCCTGGAATTTAATAGCCAGAGAAGAAACTGAAAGCAAGGAAAAGTAAAGTAGGTCAAATGCTAAATTAAGAGTCTTGCTACAAAGAAAGTAGCTGGCACTGATTTTCTAACACAAGATAGCTTTCTACAACATGAAAGCACTTGCCTTTTCCCACTACACAGAGCAAATCTTTGACAGATTATATTTACCCGTGTCACTTATGTGTATTTTACATTCAAAGGTGATAGTTCTGTTAGGTTTATACTACCAAGTAGTTCTGTGCTGTTGAACATGGGACCATGCCACCTCAAGTATACAAAACTGTAAGCAAGACTTCCCATTTAGATGGGAATAAATTTCAGATAAATTTACCATTTGCAAAAACATTAAAGTAAGTGACAAAGCTACACCATGAACTAAAGTTAGAGCTAGAACCCTCTGTACTCCTTCACACCACTGCCTTCTCTAGAGAAACTTCTGTTAACTTTCTGTTATTGGAAGGTGTCGTGGTTTCGGCTGGGATAGAGTTATTTCTTCCTAGTACCTGGCTGGTATAGTGCTGTGTTTTGGATTTAGGATGAGAAGGAGGTTGATAACACATGGATGTTTTAGTTGTTGCTGAGCAGTGCTTACACCAAGTCAAGGACTTTTCAGCTTCTCATACTGCCCTGCCAGCGAGGAGGCTGGAGGTGCACAAGAAGCTGGGAGAGGACACAAGCAGGACAGCTGGCCCCAACTGACCAAAGGGGTATTCCATACCATCTGACATCATGCTGAACAAAAAACTGGGGGAGTGCAGCCGCTGCTCAGGTGCTGGCTAAGTACTGGTCAGTGCATGGTGAGCAACTGCATTGTGCATCACTTGTTTTGTGTATTCTTTTATCATTATTATTATTTTCCCTTCCTTTTCTGTCCTATTAAATTGTGTTAATCTCAACCCACAAGTTTTACCTTTTTTTTTTGATTCTCTCCCCCATCCCACTGGGAGGGAGTGTGCGAACGGCTGTGTGGTGTTTAGCTGCCTGCTGGGTTAAACCACAACATAAGGTCTTATACTAAATGTCCAGACTTTAGACAATAGCAGAAGAAGATTTAAATAGAAGTCAATAAAAAGAAGCACTACTAATTGGTGATAGGTGCCCACATTCTCTTTAAAGAATATTATGCCTACCTGCTGGCCATCACACTGGCTGGGTTTTATTACGGTATATTTGCTTTTAGCAGAAAATAGTGAATTATTAACTATAAAAATACAATGAAGCTAGATCAAGTGGATTGTGAACACATGCAGCATAGCCTGAGTAGAAAGAAGGGGAAAAAACATTATTTGCAGAAGAAAGGTTATAGAGGCAAACAGCAAAGCTGCATCTGAAATAAGAGCTCCACCATGAAGGTATCCTGTCCTGTCTCAGTCTCTAGAGGAGCAGATAGTATACTTCATGAGTTACATCTATTATGCATTTACTTAACAAAAACTTTTAGTATTTGCTGACAATAAAAGGACCGTGGGAAATCCATGTGGTCACCAGTTTCATTGCATGGTCTCACCTTTTGGTTGAGGTTCTGTGCAAGAACTGCTATTTACATCTTTACCACCAACCACGGACCTTTCTAAAGGAATGTAAGCCATAGCAGAAATACTACCTGATCGGTGCCTGGTTTTCTTGAATGGGCACACCAGAAAAGGTCTTTTTTCTTGATAGATATTCTTCAACTTTCTGTCGTCTTTGTTCTAGTGGGTTTAAAAAAACCAGACATTACATTTTCAGCTAAAATCATAATGCCAGACAAACTTTGTCTTAGAAAAAAGGAAGTGCAATTAGAAAAGCATCAAAACATTATAAAACATAGACACTGTGGATTAAGAAAGTCTTTAATATTCACATCTTATGATGTCTTACACATTCTCTTATTTCTTGAGAAAAGCTATATTCAAGGGGCAGTTGAATGAAATTTCACAGCTACACAAGATGGCTGTTTTGCTGCACTAAGCTAAAAGAAACACGATTTTGTGATCTGAAGAAATCAGGCTCTTTTACACCCTCTAGGTGTCTGTCCAGTATTTCACATACTTACTGTTGGTTCAGCAAGCACACTTTTCACTTGTGACAGTAGTGAGGTAAGTATAGCACACATGAAAAACACCATGCACATGAATCCAACTAACCATCTGTAAAATCATTTACTTCTTTCCCGTTGTCATTTGGACATCTGCACAAATGTTGGACCAATGGGACTGTTAATAACAGCACAAAATGATCCTGAAAAGGTCTTAAGCCAGCTATCACTGTCTTAATACAGAAAGTCATTCCAGAACAGGATACTATTTTCCATGTTTTTGCTGGTTGACTGCACAGCAGAGACTTACGTCCTTCATAGAACTACATCGTTGATCTTTTTCAGAGACCTTTCCTTATTCATGTAGGGAGCTAGTGACCTTGGCTTGCTGGAAGCAGCTGGGATGAGATGATCCTGCCACACAAAGCAAGTCCAAGCATCCACACAGCCAGTCTAGACAGTTAAGACTCCCAAGTCTTACAACTGTTTCGCATGCAGTGGGATGCAAGAGCAAGAAGTTAAAGCATTAGCTTTGACTCAGAACAACAATTCCTTTATTGCTTTCAGGAACTCATGGCATTGTGCCATCCTCCATCATAGACAGGCTCATTCAGCAGTGGAAGTCTTCAATGAACTCGCAAATAAAACCCAACTTCTGCCCCTCCTAGGCAGGCATGAGTCCCCTTTTGAATCTGTTTGCACGTGTTCTTTATCTTTCATATTTTGTCTTGCCCATTGTTCTTGATTCACGCTTCAGAAATCTCTGCAAGGTCGATCAACGTGTTCCCTCAACACTGAGGTATTTCTGTATTACTGAAGTTCAGACAGTAGAAATTGCTAAAACATTATTGCCTTTGAGGACCTGAATGTTAATCCTGAAAAGAAGTAAGCACTTGATTGTGCACTCTCTGTGGTAAAAAGTTGTCATCCCACAGAATGGGGTAATTACCCTCAGAACCTTCTCCTTGCATGGGAGAGCTGAAAAAGGCAAGTTCTTTCTCATGCGCTGACACACCAAAACCTGAAACACACAGCCAGCAGTGGATTGAGTCTTAGGCTTGCTGCAACACCGCATTTCACTTAGGATATAGTGCTTTTTTAGCACAGCTGTCCAAGCCCACGCTGAATGAAGCCCGAGAGGCAGTGTACCTCATCTGCTTCTGAAGAGGTGTACGCCAGCTAGCACACCAGAGGCATACCTGCCAAGAGATGCTGCACGGCAGCGAGCTCAGTGTGCATCCTAGAGCCTCCCACGCACCTTCTGCTTCAGAAACTAAGGTCTCACCGACTCCAAACAGCAAAGCCCCATCAAAGCAATTCACTTCGTTTAACTTGCAGAAGCCATAACCGGTCAGAAGGTAATAAACAGAAGAGTGCAGGTCTAGATCGGAGCATTTGCTTGTTTCAATAGGATGCTCTTAAGTTAAGGCGTACCTTTGATAATGAAGAAAGACTTTCACGCCGGAAGCCCGGCCGGGGGGTGGGGGGAAGATCACCGGCCCCAGCCCTGCGAGGGGAGGGTGAAGTCTCATCGACCCACTCGTACGAGTCAGAGGCTCTAAGGCCGCCATTGCGGGCACTGCTGCCAAGACCTGCCCGGTCCCCGACCCCGCCTGAGGCGCTTGCCTTCATCTCCCGCTTCCCAGGAAGAGCGACCAGCTCCCCTCTCCCACCGGCTCCGGCCGCGGCCTTACGCGGAGCGGTAACGACGGACAAGCCCCGGCAACGAGCGCCTGGGCTCCACGCGGCCGGGAGCGGAGGGCGGTTCAGCCCCTCGGGGCTCTGTGTCCCGCTGCCCGCCTCGCAGCCTTACCTCGGTACGCCGGCTCAGACCTGCGGCTGGCCGGGAGCTGGGGAGGGGGGCGCGCCGCCATGGCCGCCC
>WAAD01037326.1:0-29627 GCA_013389945.1 Fregata magnificens
CTTATTCAGAATTTACTGGTGGTGTATATCCAGAACAGATCAGTCTCCACCCTGAGAACCCAAAACCACCTTTGCTTTGCTGAACTCTTGGGTACTCTGCCATGTCAGTAGGCAGGGAAAATAGTATATCATTAATTGTCCTGAACCATACTGTTTTCCAGCTACTTTGAAAGTGCCACTGTATATTAATAAAACTGGACACTGCCATGGTGCATTTCTGTCTTCGTATGAAGAACATCATCAGCCGGGATTTTCCCCAGAGTCTGCTATATTACTGCTGGATAGCTTTTATAATTACTTCAACATTCACCTAAGCTCCCTTTCATTTTCAGTAATTTCAACCTGATTTGGGAAGAAACTGTGGCTACTTCTGGATAACATATGTTCATAGATCCCTCAGGATATCTGCTTAAAACAAACAGGCTCTGTTGTTTGGCACACTGCTACCAAATAGTGACATAGAATCTCTCGGAATGAGAGAGAACGTGTCCTGTGAACACCATGTATTTTCAATTCTCAAGTGACTTTCTTTTTATATGGAAAAAATTAAGAAAATTGATTTTAATCTGCATCTGAATGAAAGATAAATGCCACATAAGGGCTCAGTAAGACATTACTGAATCTAACTTAAAGGGAAAAAAAAAAAAGAAAAGAAAAGAAGGAAATGGAAGAAGAAAAACCTCTCTGGTATAGCGGACAATGATTTAAAAATAGGGCCTGTGTTTATAAACATGTCTGTAAGTGTGATAAACATTCATTACACCTTTGTGACAGCAGTTTGAAAGTTTGAATAAACCAGAAAGGTTTATTTGACCCAAAATGCTGTTTCAAGTTGAGGAAAGCTGTTACTGACTCTGCTGAATCCAACAAAGAGCTATGGTCCAAAAATGAGGTAAGAAATGTAATGCACTAAACATTTCATTTAAACATATTCAGAATTATAGTTTGTTTTCTATTTGGAAACACTTTGTTTTAAGATTTGCCTGGATTTAATTTTAAAATTTATGTTCTAGATATTTGACCCCCAGTTGCTTTACAGGTTTTACTTCCTGAGACAGGTAAACGTTTTTTTGGATCAACTTATTTTTCAGTTTGGTTAGTGAATTTAAACTTTAGAAATTTTCACAGTGCTAGCTAAGCAACGGTTATATTTATAAATAAGCTGTATGAGTTTCTCTATGTGCCAAGAGTAATTGGGAATTGGAAACTATTCTGTATTTGTCAAAATGCTCTCTTGATGTAGTTCACAGGAAGCTAATTCACCTTCTGCACGAAACAGGTGGCTCCCATCAATTTTTTGGGAACCTGTCGTGCAAGGATTGTGTACAGTGATTTCAGTTGCAATTGTTTGTGTCCTACAACAGAAGCATAAGGCCACAGGAGCTGTAAAATCCATGTCCTGCTGGACAGAATTATCTACATTACAGGAACCTTTTGTAACTCAGAGCAATGCACTCTGTGGAGAAGAAGATGTATTTTTAAGTCCAGAGGTCTGTGTTTGTAGGTTAGCTTAGATAATTAGGCTCCATGGTGTTTATCATTTTCATACTGAGCAAATACCTGTTTAAATCTGACGGTAACATTAAAGCACAGGTTAGAATTTTCTTATACTGAAATAATATAGTCTTCACAAATTAAGGCTTAATATCATACAATTAAAAGCAAAGCATAATAATCTAAAATTCTCTCCTATTCAATGAGTCTTTAAAGTGATTACAGGTTTCTTAGCCAATACATTGACCATGCCCACTGTATGACACTAACATATTAGCCAAAGAACATTTATTATAGCTTTTTACAAACCCATGCAACTTTGATTTAAAGTCATGCATTCTAATATGTTTTGACAAGTAAATTGCTTGCCTTTTTTCCTTGATAGCCAACCATATAAATAATGCATGCATAGTAATAGCTAGAGCAATAATGTAAAAGTCAAGTAAGGAGACACATACAGCATGTTAATGATAAAGGAGCACTACCCATTTCAAACTGGAAGAAAAATTAAACAACTGTAAAATATATGAAAGAGAAGGGCCCAATCCTTAAAAACCAGTTTTTAAATGACCATGATAACTGCCAATGAATCATGGAAAGGTATTTATTAAAGCCCATCATAAACAAAGACATTTTGGTATCCTGAGATTCTTTCTTTTCTCGAGTGAGGACTGACTTAGCATGCGGAAGCATAAGGTGTAGGAGATTTTAGGTCTGGAATGATCCTCTGATCACTTAGTCGGACCCTTTGCACTACAACATTAGCACTTCACCAAGCATCTTCTCCATAGGAAGCTCTATGGCTTGACTAGGCATGGAGTCCAACAGGAAGGCCTCCAGTCTCCATCTGAAGACCTCAAGAGAATGAGACATCAATAATTTGCCAAAACAGGGGCTTATTGGACCAAATAAGCTGGGTAGCCAAATCACTGCTAACGCTAAGAACTAGATGAGAACAAAACTACTTTTAATATATGAAACTTTTATTTTTGTGATCTGTCATCCTTCTTTATAAGTAACCTTTCACATTTTGAACCCCTCTTTTTTTTCCATACCTTAGAGTCTAGCCACAGAGTCATTGCAAATTATTTAGACTTTAATGACTGCTACAATCAAGTTAGACAAGCACTGCCAATTCAGCCCTTTTCTTCTAGCTACAAATCAGTTGCAAACCTGCCCTGATTCTTTGGTAGCTGTTACTTACAAGATGTTCACTGAGTAGGACAGTCAAATTCTGAAGTAGCTCCTTTGGACTGATCACGCTCATGGCTAGAAACAGCATTACAGTGTTAATTCCTGAGAGCTAGGGCACTTGCTGACAAAGGATAGAAAATAATTATATACTATCATAGGCATTTAGAAGATTTTTTTTCCTTGTTAAGCCTTTCAAATTTTTCTTAACATATTGAAACATAACTTGGTGATCATTTGTGTGCTTTTCACATAAAACTGATATGTTTCAGTCAGGTCATTCCTGAAAAGTAGCCAAAACACAGAATACCCTGTTTTAAGATACTGCCTAGGTGTTCAAGTGGATTACTGTACCCGAGCCTTCTCTTCTTTCTGATAGACACAGATCCAACTTCGGACAGTATTTCTCAGAAAAATGCAACCAGCTGCAGCTGGAATTCCTTATCCTCAGTACAGCTGGGTTATACCAGAGTAAAACCAACAGGGAGATAAAGATGCCACATTTCTCAGTTATCGGAAACACAAGCAGTAAAGCAACTCAGCCAGTGGTTCCTCATTTTACAGTTTGTTTTGTCTCTTTTGATCCCTTTAGAATAATTCAGTTGTTATCAGATTGTATGCCAACCATGGGAATCCAATCCACTTTGAAGAGGTACATTTTCTGCACACTTTTCAAAAATATTTTATATTTTTTCTTGCTCTTAGGAAATGTGGACTAAATCATACATGTAAAAATAACATTCTATCATTCACACTGTAAGGTGTGGGTTTTATTATATGAATTTTGGTGTCAATTCTTTCCATAATTGGTTCTTTTTAGTAAAGGAATATAAAGGAAAGTGGTTTAAAATGCAATTATTATTTAAACACCACCACAGATGCAGAGACATCATCTTTTGTTTTATATTTTTAGGAGCTGCCAGCATTCATTTCTGATCAGTTTATCAGCATGTAATTTAAATGCTCATATCTTCCCAGACAAACTGTATGATTAGCCACTTAAATACATTTATTTTGTTCTTTTAAACAATTGTTATAAAGAGCAAGCCTTTGCTATATCAGCAAATGATTTGAAAATGAATTATGCAATATGTGTGCGGCAGCTATAAATAATCAGAAAGAACTGATAGGAGTGTTTAAAATATATAATTTTATTGAAATCATGTTGAAACACACATACAGCATGTTAGTCATAATAATGCTATTTTAGTAGAAAGAATGTCTATGCATTGCAAACACATAACCCATCCTTCCCTCTGTCCATTCCTCCCTCCAATGGACAAGGAGCAAGATAGAAGTTCAAAAAGGCTCTTACCTGGAATAGTTATACATGGACCTAACCTATGGTACCAAAGTGAAAGAACACAAGATTATGTGATTGTTCTCAGAAGAATTCAATATCAGAGTTTTATAAATATCACAAATATGCTTTCCGAAAGTATTTGCTACTTTCTGTCAACCTTTGACTATAAGAGGGTTTGTGTGTGTGTATGTTTTCATGCTTTCTTTCTCTGGATTCTCCTGAAAAGTTCATTTTAAGATCATCAACTCTGCAGGTATTTTCAATTAATATTTATATTATTAGAGTAGCTTGTAGGCTATGTCTGCAGCAGCACTTTTCCCACCCTAAATTTTTGACTGTTGCTAACTTTAGAATTAATGGAATTAATCAGACAGTGGAATACATTGTTGTCATGTTGTGGCCACATCAGGGGGCCATTTGTACTCTAATCGCTATATTGTCCAAGGTACAAAAAACATTTTTTCTTGATACATTCAACAATAGATCTTATCACACAGCTACCTCAGCTTAACAAGATTTCTATTTTGGATAATAGTGAAAGCAAGTGAGCTCTTAGTACATTGACTTTTAATTATTAAGATTTTCTTTTCATCTAGCACTAAGATTTTTTATGTATTTTTTTGAATGAGAACTTGTTTTGCAATGCAGGCAAAATTTGCACATTGCCTATCTGCCAGAATTATGCCTGAACAAAGTGGGGAGTTTCAAAAGGGAGTTTATTGGTCTCTAGTCAGAAACCTGTAGCTTGGCAAGTTGAAATTTTTTTTTTTTTACAGGAGCCTCTTGACTAGTGACAGCAGAACAGAACACTGCTGGAAAATTTTTGTCTTTTTTAATTAGGTTAAAATTAAAATGACAAATGGAAGTTCAAAGATTTTTTAACATAGTGAAGACATTTCAAAGTTTGTGATGTGGTCCTTGAGCTCCCAAAACCAAAACGATTTTAGATACTATTCCTAAAAATAGAAGACCTGGCAGTGAGATGAGAAGCAGGTCATGAATTCTCTTAGGACTGAGGACCGCAGCTGGATCAGAGGCTGCTGAGAGTCACTCAGACATTAGCAGGATTGGGCTCTGAACCAATGGAGAAGTTTGGATTTCAGAGGAATCAAAATACCCATTGGCCAAACCTGCTTTCTGTCAACGTCAAATAACCAACAAAATGCTTGTTTTCTTGCCACCAGTCATAGCATAGATGCAATCAACTGAATTGTATTTAAATGATGTTTCTGATAACAATTATTTAACATTCTAAAGGTCTGAGAACATATGTGAAACCAATTGGCCAGAAAATGAATATTGCAGCATGGCCAAAAGGTTTTACTGCGATTACAAACCAGTGAACGCAAAATGCTCTTCGTAAAGTAGCAAAGCCCTTAGGAGGTGTTTAAGAAGCAAATTGGGGGGAAAAAGAACAAAAGAAAGAAAACAAACTGAACAGGCATAAGAGGAACAAAATTTCCATATCAATCTGCAGAAGCAATGGAGGGGATGGAAAACCTCAGGAGATCAAACTGGGCTTACTGTACTGGGAAAGAGAAAAACAGAGGACGTTTGGGTAACATCTGCGGAAGAAGAAAAAGAATGTAGAAAAGTATCTTTTCTTACAGAATGCACCGAGTCCAGTGAAACATAGACATTGTCACATTCATGGTGCCTGTGCCTTAGAAATGTGCAGAAATTGTGCTAGTTGTGGTAGGCAGAGCCTGCTCAGAACCTAAAATTGTTACAGAGGTGTGTCTTTGCATCCAAGTTGATAAATCCTGCTAGATTACTTTATGCCCAAATTACTTTCTCAATACAGTATTAATATGTGGCTTTTTGGAGAATTTCTGATTACATACCACAAAAAACTCTTAACTTTACTGCATTTGACACATTATGATTTTCATTTCCATGAAGTCCTTTAGCATAAGGGGTTGAGAAGCCGTTTAGGATTGTGGCTGAGACACAGCTCTGAAAAAAACAGCCTTATAAAATTCACAGCTGATTCTGGGTTGCAAGGCAAGCATAAATGAAAGTAACATGAATGATACATTTCAGAGGGGAAACAGAATTTCTGCAGACAGTTCGGCCTTGTCTTGGAAGAAAGGTAGTCAGTGAATTTGCAGTGTCCATTCAGAGCAGGCAGCAAATCCTTTAAACTACTGCATTGGGTAAGACCATCCTGATAGCATGGCTTAATTTAGTATTATCTGTCTTGGGGAAATTAAGGGCATGAGTCAAGCCCACAAGGAACTGAGTCACTGCTGCTAAGAAATCTAGGGGTTTCTGTGGTAGAGCTTAGACAACTATGTTACTCATCTCGACTGAACTTTGTAGTGCAATTGGCTGACAAAGTCACCCTAGTATGCAATATATTTCACTGAAGAAAGCTACTTGCCCAATGAGGAGAGCTGTTAGAAAGCTTTCTTTAAAGTTGACACAAAATTCTATGAAAGCTTTATCCAAGCTTTCTCCTTATTAGCTGGTAAAATATTAAAATTGACACATCTGCATAACATCCTTATATTAACCCATACACTAAAATACTCATTTTAAGTATTACTATGTGTGCTATTATGAAAGCTGCCCCTGTCTCATTCTCAAGGATATGAACAGGAACTGTATTACCAGAATGCTCAGCTTTACTATGAAAATCTGGCAGCAGGTGAACTCTTTTGATGTTTTGATAATTGTAAACAAATAGCGCTCAGCCATTATGGTCCTTTGACCAGTTTCTAAAAAGTAGCTCTTGCACTGAAACAACAAGAAAACAACAATCATAGTCAAAACTATTATTATTATTTATTATTATTATTTATTATTACTTAACAGGTCAATTTAATCTGCTGTATCTAAAAAGAAAAAAAAAAAAAACCAGCAAAAAAACCCCAGAAAACACAGCTGGATGAAGGAGAGGAAAAGGATCATTGCTTCCAACTCTTCTAAACCCAAAAGGGATGTTTCTAAAGAAAAAAATAACAAGCCAGGTGGCAATCTATGCACTTGTACACTTTGATTGAAGATCAGAGTCTTTGTGTTTAATTTCTTATTATTTATCTTTCAGAGGCAATATAATCTGTGCTGGCATCTGTTTCATTTGACAACTTAATGTAGTCTCCATAGACTTACTTTAACAATGCTTTGTTGTGATTTGACAGTGTGGGTGTCATCCCCAATGACATACACAGCCATTGCTGAGTCTGCATTTTGACATTTAAGTGCGCTCAGCTGTGAATAGATAGCTAAGATGTTTATTTGCATTCACATTCTATTTTGACATTCTATCATTTTATTCGGTCCAAATTCTTCCCTAAGTAGGTTATTCCCAACCAGGGAGAAAAAGTTCTTTGAGTTTGATGTAAAATTTGATCTCTATTGGAGAAAATATAGCTAACTTAGCATTCCAAAAATACTGAGCTTTACCATGAGGAGAGAATTATTTTCTGGTAAGAACAAGTTTCCCTTTAACATGGAGAATGTGCAACACCTCAAAATGGACATGTGGGTTTTGATTTTGCTTTAGCATTTGTGTATACTAGGAAAAGTCATCTGAAGTCAGTGATGTTACTAGAATTAAAAATAAATTATGATGTCAGAATTGGGGTCTGTGATGCCAAGCAAAACTTTTATTATTATACAGGTGTCGTAGGTTGACCCTGGCTGGATGCCAGGTGCCCACCAAAGCTGCTCTATCACTCCCCTTCCTCAACTGGACAGGGGAGAGAAAATATAATGAAAGCCTTGTGGGTTTATACAAGGACAGGGAGAGATTGCTCACCAATTACCGTCACAGGCAAAACAGTCTCAACTTGGGAAAATTAGTTTAATTTATTAACAATCCAATCAGAGGAGGGTAATGAGAAATAAAACTAAGTCTTAAAACACCTTTCTCCACCCCTCCCTTCTTCCCAGGCTCAACTTTACTCCTGATTTTCTTTACTTCCTCCCCCCAAGCGGCGCAGGGGGACGGGGAGGGGGGGGTTGTGGTCAGTTCATCACATGTCGTCTCTGCTGCTCCTTCCTCCTCAGGGGGAGGGCTCCTCACACTCTTCCCCCGCTCCAGTGTGGGGTCCCTCCCATGGGAGACAGTCCTCCACGAACTTCTCCAACGTGGGTCCTTCCCACGGGCTACAGTTCTTCACGAACTTCTCCAGCATGGGTCCTTTCCACGGGGTGCAGTCCTTCAGGAACAGACTGCTCCAGCGTGCGTCCCCCACGGTGTCACAGGTCCTGCTAGGAGCCTGCTCTGGCATGGGGTCTCCACGAGCTCCAGCCTCCTTCAGGGCACGTCCACCTCATCTGGCATTGGGTCCCCCACAGGCTGCAGGTGGATATCTGCTCCACCATGGATCTCCATGGGCTGCAGGGAAACAACCTGTGTCACCGTAGTCTTCACCACAGTCTGCAGGGGAATCTCTGCTCTGGCACCTGGAGCACCGCCTCCCCCTCCTTCTTCACTGACCTTGGTGTCTGCAGAGTTGTTTCTTTCACATATTCTCACTCCTCTCTTCAGCTGCAGTGGCACAGGTTTTTTTTCCCCTTCTTAAATATGTTATCCCAGAGGCACTACCACCGTCGCTGATGGGCTCAGCCTTGGCCGGTGGCAGGTCCTTCTTGGAGCTGGCTGGCTTTAGCTCTATTGGACATAAGGGAAGGTTCTAGGAGCTTCTCACAGAAGCCACCCCTGCAGCCCCACCGCTACCAAAACCTTGTCACGCAAACCCAGTATAACAGGCAACTAATATACCCCATAATCTATGCATATCTATCTTCAGAGGTAAATGTCATATATATCTTTAAAAGTATACGTGTGCATCCATCTCTCTGTATGGGTATACTATAGCACACCATGGGTTCACAAAGGACTTCGTTAAGAATGACTGTGAATTCTAAATTACTCATTTTTCTGGGAAATGAAATAAACCATAAATATTCTATCTAGAAAGAGTTTATAGCAGCCTCATCCTACAAACGTACATGTGCATAGATTAATAGTGATAGTGAATCTTCCAAATCAGCTTCAGAGTCTAGACCTCAGAATGCACCCATGTGTGCTAATTTCCACCAGACAGTTCCCTTTGTATTGTCTGCAGGCATAAAGTCCAAGTTTGTTTGTTTGATGTACAGAAATAATATAATGAAAATATAGTTTGTTAATGTAAGCGATGCTAGATACTTTGATTCAATCTTCTATGGAAGAGTAAAGCATTTTTAACATAATAGATATAATGCATAATATATTTTTCTCTATAAACACAGGTATATTTTTATGTGTGCCATATATTTAGAAATAAAAGTTATATTTTATGTATGCCTTTATATGTTCTTCATGCCCATGTAAAAATCTTAATTTTATATTATTTACTCCTCAGTGCTTTCCCAAATTCTGAAACATTTGGGGCGGGAGGGGGAGAAAGAGAGAAAGATAATGTAAAAATGACAGAGTAATAATCTCAAGAAGAAAATCTACCATAGTCCATTATGATCACCAATTTCTTTTGGATTTACTCAGCAAAATTTGACAGTTCAAATCACTGAAAGAAATGGTGAGAACTGAGGTACTAATTCTTCAACATTACGCATATTGGCATCAGTTTCTCCTGCCAGCAATTACTTTTCAGCACAGGAAAAGTATCGCCACTGTAATTATGTGATGTATGCTTTAGTGAAAGCTATTTGACCTTCCTTCAAATTCTATCAGCTCAAAGACCATGCAGACCAGCAAGTGATCTTTCATGAATGTGCTCTATGTAAATCAAAACCTATTAGATCTGTGTCTGGTATGAGCATTACAACAACATCTACTGTAAGTACCTAGAGGATATAATAAAGTATCTATTACTTGTGGAGACTGAGACCGGGGGAACTTTTTATCTTCTGTGCTACGCTGTTGAGAGAAAGTGGAAAGATGCCAGTAACAATCCCAAGTCAACAGAGGAATTTTGCTACATGCAGAAATTATATTCCTAATAATAATGAGAAAGATCTATTTTCTCACCACCTTATGTGCTTTCTGTCCCTGACACCTGTTGTCTAGAATTGCAATTAGCAGTCTTCCATGATTTGGAGAGTATCTCAAAGGGGAATTGAAGCAATGTCTAATCAACACCAAATACTGAGTAAGTGGGTTCTGAATACTTCATTCCATTGTGGTACCTAGCTATATGGGGAAAAAAAACCCCAAACCAACAAAACCCTAAACTTTCAGTGTGGTTTTCAAATGTATCTTCTGGATGTTGAAGGGCCTTTATGTGAAATACTGACAATATCATGCCACGAAGAGAAAAAAAAGGTCTTATTTATTAAGTCTGTGTATGTACTGACACTGATACATGATAAGTTTTATTAAATGCAAGAGACAGTTGCTAGAAAACTCCTGACTACACATTTTGGGAAGTAGGTGAAGAATCTTTAATTTTTGTTGCAGCTCATATGGGCTCTGGAGGGACAAGTACAGGTTGCTGGCAGGGGGAGGTAGTGGATCATTCTGGGAGGTGCCTATCTGGCCATGGCTGCACCACCAGCAGGTCTGTAAAGCACTCTGTTTATAAAAGTCTACCTTAGTTTCACAGACGTGGAGCCTGTGCAGGCAATGCCTGTAACATGCAGAATAAGAAGCAGCAATGAGCTCCAAAACAGACTGTGCTGTTACCTGAGGCAAAGTCCTAGAGTAGAGCAAGAGGTTTCTTATCCTTCCCATAGACTAGTAACTAAAAGGCAATGTCTCTCACTCACAGTGCATTGCATTACCTCTGGTTTGCTAAAGAAAATTTAAAAGATCAGCCAAAAGTGGTGGAAGAAGAAGAAAAGTACCAACCTACTTGAAACACTGCATTGCCTTTACTACCTAGGAACTTTTAATATGAACAATACCTAGAAGTTTGCACTTATCACAGTCAAAGGCTGTATAGGCAAGAACAGGTGATTTGAAGAGTTTGTTGGGAGCATCTAACAGCAGCACAATGGAGGTTTTCTAAAGAAGACAGGGAATAAGTTTCTCTTTCAGACAGAAGAGATTCTTCATGAGCAAAGTAAATGTTTTTGAAAAGCAGCATCAAAAACTGAGATTATTGTTTTTTTAAAGGAAAGAGCATTTAACTCTAATCTCTGGAGGCAAAACCAGGAAGATATTTCCTAAGTTTTAATAAACTTGCAACCACTGGCCTCTGTGGTTCTAACAGCCTGTTTGAAGGACTGTGACAGAAAGGTGAAATTCTACCTGGGAGACACAGGCCTAAGAAATGCCATATTGAACATAATGAAAATGAAATCCCAAGCCACAGGAAGCCAGTGAAAGTCATGTCATTAGGTCCAGGATTTCACAATTGCTCTCATCAACCACTTTATCTATCTGCCACTTTTACAGATATATGCACCATGTACCCACACATATTGCGTGACTGCTGCTTACAGATGTTTTAAGCCATCAGCTCAACATTAAAAGAAAATGAGTTAGTTACAGTAGGATTTGCTCTAATTTGACTGTTTTGTGTATAGGAAGATAAAATTACCGCATCTCCCAAATGGTGTGGAAAAACAGACATTCCACAAATATCATAAATGTCTTCAAAACCAGTAAATATATAGCGAGTTTTCCCCTAGATATCTCATTCTGTGTGACTCTTACATGTGTAAAACTAGTCAACAAATATTTTAGAAATGGTAATATTTTAAAATACTAGGATATATGTAATTTTTAAGAGAACTTCCGTTGCTATTCAACAGTCATTTAAGAGAAAACAAGGGGAAAAACAAAGCCACATCGTTGCTTTTTCCAGGCTTTGTTTCCCAAAGGAGTCCAAGACATTAAAAAGAAATTCAGTGAAAGAAAAGACTATTCTTATTAATACACTCGTTCACAAAAATGTTTTAATTAGTCCTAGTCTGGTCAAAACCACTCAGAATCTAAGGTCATGGAGAATATAGCCCCAATGGCTCAAGTACCTTCATAATTACTATTAGAGTTTCAGGGAATATTATGCTATTTTCAGAGACTGCCTGAATATGAATACTTAACCAGCTGGTGTATATGTGAAACGCTTTCAACATGAATCGTTGTTATTTATTGAAAAAAGAGTAATACCAAGGACTGTGCACCAATGGGTCTTTTTCTTGATCAAAACAATAGTTTTGTCCATTTGTTAGAATCTGTGTTTGTGTGTGTTTTCCCTCTATTTCGCATTTTATAAGCTATTATTTTTTAGTATTTCTTCATTTGGTTTAACAACACCCTGAAAATGGACTGGACATTCCAAAGGACATCATACAGACCATGAAAAACATATTTAATTAATATGAATGGTAACTATTTTGCAAACTAAGTCACTGTGTATGCTTATTTAACTTTCTAGAATTGTTAGATGATATGAGTCAAAACCATTCTAACTTCTCATGACCACTCTGTATCCCAGTATCACCTCCTACTTTTACATGCATTCTTCTTTGAAAAGAAGTGCTACAAGAATCCATACCTTCAAATAACCCAAACCATGTAACCTGCACTTTCAGTTAACTTCAACAAAATCAGAGGCTGCAAGAATCTGTTGTGGGGAAGAAACAAGAGGTTTCATGCAAATGAGGTTATTTAGGAAGAAGGGTCTATAGAAGAGGTTCCTAGTTATATCACACATGCACGTGTATTTTCTTCTTAAACTGAATCACCTGAGGTTTTTTCCTACCTACCCTGTGGTTTATATCTATAAATTTTGAGACCAGCTAGTTCTGCTCTGTTCCCTTCACCCTGTGTCAGTTCTTGCCCTGCGTTTTGGGCAGCAGTGCGTGGCCGCTGCTGCTGTTTCATGTGGAAAAGGCTGCTGAATCCATTGCTCCATAAAGTATCCACCCCCCTCCCCACCCTGGTCCTCCTGACCACAGCAGCAGGCCCATCCCTGACGGCAGGGTCAGAATAACAGGTTTGGTTTGTTGTCCTGCTCCACCTCAATGGTAGAGCACAGGACCGCCCCACAGGCATCCCTCTACAGCACCACTCACCTGATGAGCATGCCATATGATCTCTTTGGGATTTCTTGGCTCTTCTTTTGGTACGGGATACCACCCTTGTACTTATCTCTCTTTCTTCATCCCAATCATTTTCCAGAAAACAGCCTGCCCTGCATTATTTTTACCAGCTTGCTTCATCTGTACCCAAATATGTATTTCTGATACCACTACCAAGGTAAACTGGGCCCTTGTAGGAAGTTGATGACAGTTACTCATGTGCCAGGTATGGCACCTAGGTATACCTGGTAATGCATGGCAAGTTGCAAGGGCCCCAGTTCTCCCCTCTTGTTATTTGTGGAGGCTGAATGTTTCTTACCCAACTCCCCATCACTGCCTGTGAGATCCAGCCCTCCTTCTTGACACTCTGTAACTTTTACTAGCTCCTCACACTGTTGTTTATATTATTTGCTGTGTTCAGCAATTTCTCATGTCAAACCCAGAACTGGCCAGGGCTCCCGTAACAGTCGATCCCATAGGTAGACAGCGTGGGCCTGAGCCAGAGAGCAATTTGAAGAGTCAAACCATTAAGCTAGGTTCAGCACCAATTAGGGAACACAGTATCAGTCCATTAGGTTTGCAAATTCTCTCGTTGCTGAGAAAATGTGCAAAAACCATTGGTACTTGTTTCCTAAATGCTAAGGTCTTCATGTCACAGACAGCTGAGAGAACATACAAATATAACACAGTGTCATAGGAACAGAGTGTTCTAACTAATTGAAATTATAATTTCAACTAGTTGAGAAAAAATCAAATAATGCCAGCTAGGTATCCAACCACACACCAAAACTAGAAAACAAAGTAAACAATCATGGGTGGGAACACTTAGTCCACATTATGGCTAAACACTCTTTATATACGTGACAATGTCTCACCAGGATTTGTTTTCAGAGAGCCATTCTTCACCGATACACTGATCTAACCCAAGGGCTATCTTGCTAGCAAGGTAGCAGGAGTTACATCATCTTTGTACAGATGAGTTTTTTGAGTACATGTTGATTGACCAGTTCATCTGGTGGTTCACTGACTCCTTCCTGTATCCTGGTCAGTTCATCTGGAAAATAAAGGCAACATATATCTACTTTGCAAAGTTGTTTGATGATGCTTAAAAACTGTGTTGAAAGTTCAAAATGGCTGTCAGTTAATTAAGCTAGGAAAAAAATGTTTTTCTTCCTTAATTCCACTTCGATCAGTAGTCATGGTTGGTTTCTCCTGTCTTCCATCTTGAAAAATTATGGTTGAGGATGTTATCCAATTGCATACCAACATTTCAATGCCATCTTCCACTGCTTTGAATCACACTTTTCCAGAAATGTATTTGCCATCTCTGTCCTGTGATTCAGAGGTAACATTCTCTCTTGTAGCCGTTGTCCCACCATCTTTGAAGCCTATTCCTGCACTGTAGCTGTGTTGGGAGATATCTGCCTTATAGCTTCTGGCAATTTATAGCATAATGTGTCTGTTTGCATCCTGTCCCTCATACACAGGAATATTCTCTTTCCAGTCAAACTATTTCTTTTATTCAGGTATTTTATTCAGGTATTCCACTCAAAGCATTTCTTCAGGTAATGCCAACAGGAAAATCCATTAGATTTCAATGGGAAAATAATTATTTCAGACCTGGTGGCTTATCAAAATTCTTTCCTAAGAAAGAATGTCAAATATACTTTTAAGGAACACTAATAACATTGTCAGTATTCTTGGGAAAGAGGAAGAGATATTTTATTGGGAAAATGAGATATTTTATTACTTACAGATTGTTACAGTGTAGCAATGGAATATTATGGAAGCTTCCAATAGTTTTATGCCTTTTTTTAGGAATTCAAATTCCAGTGTTACTAATCTGAAAGTCACCTAAGCTAAATGAAACTTGATATATTTTTGGTTTGGATTGCCTGATGTGGTTGCCTGAAAGAAGAAATGTTTACTGCATTACCCTTCAATCCTATATCTTATTTCCCTAAGTTAATAAATCACTTGAAATTTGGAGTGGAAGTATTAACATTGTTTTACATACCTTTTAAGCAGCAACACCTTATTCCCTCAATGCACTTTGTGATAGTTCCTTTCATCAGCTCTCGAAACTCTTGGTAACTCACAGTTATTTCTGCAAGAAACTGATGAAGGTGTGAAATGTATAAGAAAAAGGAAAGTTCGGTCCTAGCATCTCCCAGAGATGAGAGAGGACATTCTTCAGATAATTAAATGTATCCTCAGCCCATATGATGTAAACCAATTAATATTTTTTTTCTCACTGACCAACTCCACTCTTTTTGTGTGTTAAGGAGGCTTTGACATCCCCAACTAATTAATTTTTCCATTTTTCCCCCAAAGCTCATTTTTATTTCAACTTGCTATTGACCTCCACTTCTGATCACCATGACCCTGGTGTTTTTATTCAAAATTAGTACTGAAAAAAAGAGGACATAGCAGGAAAAAGGACTCATCAAGAAGACTAATTATTTACTATGACTGCACAATATCAACACTTATTATACATGTATAATGCATTAATTAAATTCTTCAGCAAATGAAGAACCTATCTGTGTTAGGTACAACACTTCTGTTACAGGATCTAATGGTACAAAATACAGCTGATATACTTTAAGGACTGATTCCATTTGAATTTGTGTACATAGCATTTCTAGTGATCTTGGGTTAGAAATCACATCTAATGTAAGCCAGTTCAAATTAACTTATATCAGTAAAACCGCATCCAGTTGCACCATGTCTGAATGCACACACAGTTTCTCCAGAATGGTTTCTTATGTTAAAAATATAAATTATTTAAGCTGGGAAATAAATTTTCTGATTTTCTACATACTCAATTATAACGTAGGTTGTGGCTATATTCCCAGTTACATATAAATAGAGGTAATGCATGTCTATTTCTCCACTGGGGCTTAGAAGCACATATTAAAAAAAAAGTTATCCTGGCTATAGGGTTATCTGCAGTTTATCAGCATCTTCATTCCATGCTTTCTCTTTTTTGTGTGTTTTTTTCTGCTGCATGGTCTCCTGTTGGTGGGTCACACTATCTTGCCTACTGGTTTATTTATCACATGTGGCTGGAGCTGGCATGAGGGTTTCTTTCCTTTGAGAGTCCGTAACTAGAGATATTCAGCAACAAAAGAGCCTTCCCTCAACCAAAGCATCATTTATTTAAGCACTGAGAACAAAGTATAAGCTGGAAAAAAGGCATTTCAAAACAACCAACAGTGTAAACATATGTCTATTTTACATAAACTCCTCGAGAAGATGTTACAGTCTGCTCAGCAGGCCTGTTTTGTTTGGACACCCTCAGGAGATCATTGAACATCAGTCTAGTTTCCTGCTACTGAACAACCATTACCGAACTCTTGAGACTGTGCCCTTTTAAAAACTGCTACGGCCCTGTAGATTTCTGAGTTTCCAGTTCTAGCTTGTACAAACATTTACTCTCAGCAACCCTCAAACATTTGGAAAAAAATAGCTTACACTGAGTTTTGAGCCTCTCTCTTTTGTTTTTTTTTAATTTTTATTTCTCTTCCTTGCCCTTGCTACCCACTTAGGAAATAATTAAGACACAGCTAATCATCGGAATACTAGTGACTTAGTCAAGGTTAATCCTAAACATAGCCTAAGCTCTAAACCAACTTCTCTTTTACCTCTTTTATACATTTGCTTCTTTTATAAATCGAAAAGATATTTGCTGCTAATAAAAAAATTTAAAACATTCCAGGAGTTTATTACTGAGAGTTAGATCCACAAAGTAACTTATATGCTCCCCTGCTACTTCAGCTGCCTGAGACCAGCACCCAGGAACTGCTGAGATTCCACAAGTGACGTGTAGTTCTCTACCATTGGATTGCTTCGGTGTTTATGCTCCCATTATGGTGATGGAAAACAAGCCAACATTTTCTGCAGGGTCTAGAGACTAATTTACCTGCTTTGTGCATATGTGGGCCCAGCTCTCACCTTGGGGGTGGTGGGGTTCAGCCCTACCAGAACTTGATAGTCCTTGGGAAAATCTTTTTGAGTCTCATTTCCCCCCTGCACAGTGCAGGGATAACACTTATTCCAGCATTAAGCCCAGCACCACAACACATGGGAACAGGGAACACGCACCCAAATCCACAACTGGCACTATAGCCTTCGGTGGGGATGGCTATCCTCAGCCTTGCGGACACAGGCATATGGCAACGTGGGCTGCACGTGAAAAGCTACAGGTAGGAGAGAGCAAGAAGGCCAAGGCACTGCCACTGGCCTGTGATCTCATTCTGAGACAAGTGATGAGGATTTGCTGTATGGTGCTGTGTGGCACAACCCTCCTTTTTACACTGACTGTGTTTTGTGATGCACAGCAAGTTCAGTAAATATGTGCCAGAGTTATGGTGCATTCATGCACCCGCACAGTAGCCCTGAGGGGATTTCCCTGGCTATCCCCAAACTCAGAAAGACAGGCACATTGGCAGTCAGGGCTTAGTGCCGAAAGGAGTGGATGGCATGGCCATTTTTCTGTTTCAGACATGCAGCAATTAAATATTATCATCTTGTTAGGTTTAATTTGATAATGAATCACCTATTCTGTTCTTGTCTGGTACAATCTCTGTTGCACTGTATGTGCATGTGCACGCGCACACACACACATGCCCACAGGTCTACCACAAAATTTTATACTGAGATCCCTACAAGCTAAAAAATTATTATAGTCCACATAAGGCAGATGTATCAGACACCTTAGGGTATTTTAAGCAGCACAAAGTGCCTCTGTTAAGAAAATTGACTGTTATCTCTATTGTCAACCTGAGGAAACATTTCCTAGACCTTGCTGACTCCATTGGCCAAATTCATAAGGGAGCATAGCTAGCACAGAATTCAGATGTAGGCACCAGTACTGTAGATAAAGAAAGTTAAAATCCCACTACAGATGACTTTAGGTCCTTCCTGCACTAAAATCCTCTAGACTTACCCGTTGAGTGAGCATCTGTAAAACCACTTACATTCTTCATTACATGTGTTGCTCTTGGAAATATTTTTCAGCCACAGATTTTATCACCTTTAGTTTTATTTCTTACACACTGAAGATAAAGATATTCATTAGATCTCAAGATAACTATTTTAAAAATGAAAAGTCTTTTCTCCATGACATAATTACATGAGAAGTCTGTCAGATAGCCAGTCCATTATACATTAATATTTATTGCATTTCATACATTTTTTGTTAGCTATTGTATAGAACTAACATAGATGTACCAGCTTATCAGGTAGAACTTAATTAAAAGTCTTACAGCTTTAACAACTAGCTTTTTTGACATGACCTTTTTCACAAAACTATGTTGAATTATAGTAATTAAATCAACATTCTACTATTGCTTACTGAATCTTCTATAAATTTCCCTCTTTTTTTGACGTGACATTTAGGTCAAACAAACCAACCTCCAATCACTCAGCTCAACCCCTTTAACCTTTTTTTATATTAGCACAGTGTTGACATTCTTTCATTTTTCTGAAATTTTTCAGTACTTCAAGAATTATTATCAATTATGATAGAAGACTGGAGTTCCCCTCAGTTAACTCTTTTTTTGAGTGCAAATGTTTTTCTTAGTGCAAAACACTATGCTGGTTGAAAAATATTTGTCTCCTTAACAGATGTTGATTTATACATCCTTGGTTACTAATAGAGCAAAAAGTAGTTCATCATCTTTTTGTAATGTGTTCCATTTCCATGCAAACAGAAAACAGAAAAAACATCAAACACTTCTGTGGTTGTATGTCGCTAATGGTCTTATATTTCCATCTGGAAATGGGCGTTCGCTATTTCTTTGACAACTTTTGCTCCTGAAGGACGTCTAAATTCCTTCCTTTTGGCCCAATATACACCTAACAATGAAGAATTTCTGGTTGTGGGTTTGTTTTTTTTTTTTTCTAAATGGGGTTCAACTTTCTTTGGCTTTCCCCTACTAAAAGAATGGCTAGAGCATTACCTTCCTGAAGGCCACTCAGAAAACATTATTTCATTTCCATTTCATTCAGTCTTTACCACTGACCTGTGAGGCGCTGTTATGCCTTCTAGTGACTGTGGTCCATCGTGCCCCCTCTCTCAGGCTCTGGGGCACCCTCACCACAGCTCTCACTACTCATTCTGGTCATTCAACTTCAAGGATTCAATTAATTGATTCAGCAAATGAAGAAACTACACCATGAGATAAGTAACATGGACAAGAGTGGTCATACTTGAAAACAACACCTGATTTGTAACCTCTGTGAGTCACCACAGCTCTTCAAGCAAACTAAAATTAAGGTCAAGCCGGCACGAAACTGTTAAGATTTGCATTGATGTAATGAATATTCTAATTGTATGTATCTAACCTGCTATAAATTATTTATTTCTAATACAATATGAAGAGAAATGTAGAATTTTGTAAAAACCATGTTTTTCTTCCAGGTCAAAAACTGCAACAGAAGACTCAGGACGTAAAACTTCATCTTGTCCAGGTTATTTCATTTTCCCCCTTTAACAACCTGAAACTCTGTATACTGCAAGTAATAGCAGGGTACTTTGCATTGCTGTCTCAGGTAAGGTGATGCATTGGTTAATTAAGACTTCACAGTCAGGCAACAACAACAGTTGAGCTCATGAAATTCCCATATAAATACAATTTATGTGAGTTCAGTGACTCTTTGCAGAATAATTTTCAAGCCTACCTATGACTCCTACCAGATGCTATTCTCAGAATGTGTCAATATTTAAATATAAGATCACTGAGAGTTAGACTTGGTAGCCCAGCTTTTATGCACATCTTATTTATCTCCTTATGACTGTTGTGTCTTCCAACATAATCTGAGTGAATTGTTTTTCAGTGACCTTTGTCAGCTTGTTCTGGCTGAAACTGTGCCTCCTGGGAGTGATCAACCATGTCACTGAATGCCCCCCAGTCAGTCTGATAAAAAGCTACTTGATAAGTGCTGAAACCACTTTCCTTCCATGCCTCTAAGGCCAAGAATGGAGGAGGGAAAAAAAAGGCCCTAATGCAAAATTAGCAGCTATGTATGATTCCCATCAAGATGGGGAAAGAAAGACATTTATTTAAGACACGTCTCTGGTTCATTAGCATTGTTTGTCTTTGAGAAAGTTCTTGTTGGTCTGACAGATGAAGAGACATTGCTGAATGAAGAGAAAATGAAGATAACTGTGGTAAAAATAGAAAAAATAATGAAGGGCATGCTGTTAGAACTAATTACATTGATTGATATCACTTAGCAGAAGAATGTTACCTCATCTCCCAAAAATGCATGATTGCACATACACCATGAGCTTCCTGCATGTTGCAGGCATTAATAAATGTTGCACAAATGTTTGATTTCAGTATTCCATATTTTGGTAATCAAAACAGATTAGCAATTTCTGGGTTAGAGAACTCATTCTCTACATGAGTGATATTACGCAGACTCTAAAACAAGCTCTCCATAAGAAAATCCATTTTCAGTGAATCTGCACTGAGGCTTTTGAACTTTTACAGAACCAAGCCTAGGTAAAAAGGAGAAATGAATATTCAGTCTGTAAAATTGTTGGTCTCTAGGGACTGTGACTACATAACCAATACATAATGAATAAACAAGACCAATAGCAGTGCCCATTAAAAACCTGTCCATAGTTATAGCCTGTTTACTTTGGCTTCTTGCTTATCCAAATTTCAATTTGCTAGGCTGTAATTCCACATGTGAAGTGAAATAAGGTTATCTTTGTTAAGGTGTTTTTTCTGTTCTTGAAAGCAACCATTATGTTACAATTATTTCCAAGATCAAAGCTGGGGGAAGGGTACTGTTTTGTCCTTGACAGGCAATTCTGTGACTTCTTCTAAAATAAGTTCACTGGCTACTTCAGTTCTCTGAAACAGGATCTTGACCTGTGGCAGGCATTTATGTCAGGGATATATAGCCTTTTGCCATTCTCAGATAAGCATGCCCAAATTAGGCCTACACATAAATGTTTGAAAATGCACTGCCCTGAAGAATGAGTTCTGCTCCTGACTCTG
This sequence comes from Fregata magnificens, assembly GCA_013389945.1. Classification (NCBI taxonomy): domain Eukaryota; kingdom Metazoa; phylum Chordata; class Aves; order Suliformes; family Fregatidae; genus Fregata; species Fregata magnificens. Next base: position 20,989 of record WAAD01037326.1, read on the forward strand.
CTGTCCCATTTACAACAAACTCTTCATTTTTAAGCATGAGGGGAGTCACCCACCTTACTTAAGGCCATAGTTACGTACTACACAAATGTTAGCAGTGATGCTGGCTTTGGGAGGTCTTGCCTGCCTTACTACACCCATGAATGGCCACTTTTTTCCATCCATGTCTTCTTGTGGCCACACCATCAGTTGTATAATTTGGAAGTCTAAAATAATCCAAGTTTAAAAAAAAAAAAAAGAAAAAGGAGAAGGAATGTAGTAAATAAGGCATAGAATCCCTATTGGAAATTGAAAATAAACATAACGGACAGTCTATTCTGTGCATTGGAAAACAACAGTTCATGAGCCTATAAGTAACTATTATAACATACTGCACATGTGCAAGATGAAAGAAGGGTAGCAGTTAAACTAATCCAGCCTAATTTCATTCTTACATTATTTTTTTTTTAATCACTGCTGGATCATCATTGTGAGTACAGGGTATAATATCCATCGTGATTCATACTAAGGTTGTACAAAAGTCAGGGGTTATGAGCACTTCTTCTCTGTTGAATATTCATACCCATAGGTGTACCAAACAAAACCTGCCCTGATAGCTATACAATGCATAATCGTATAAATCAATGCATTATATGCACATGTACATGTACTTGTAGTTGTGTCCATATGTCATGATGATTACAGTGCCTTATTTGTTTGTGTTATGATAGCCCATAGACTTTTCTCATTATTTGCTGTCCAGACCCCTGACAGCAGCAAAAGTTCATGGCCTATCTGAGTTTTATGGCTGATATTTGTCCAAACACATGCTAAATATACTATTCTTCCCCAGCAGCATGAAAGAATGCCTAACTGTAATTATCTCTGAGGCGTCATCAAGATACATTTTAGAAAGAATAAGTCATAAATTTATAAATAATTTGTTGGTAAGTGAAGAGCTTAGGCAGACACTTCTACACAAGCAATAAGTGAAATGTGCCAGTTAGATACAGATTTCCAAGTCTATGCATAAAAAATACTGTTATTCTCTTTGCGATCTAAAGGATAGCAAGGATAATCAGTGCTTAAAACAAAAACACTCCACACAATATCTAGGGCTCAAAGAATGCAAGAAGAAAATCTGAAAGTATCATTCTCCAAGCACTTTGCCTACACTGCAAATTAGAAATGCATGCACTTCCTGCAGCCAGAAAACAGTTTAATTATGAGAGCTGAACACAAAATCTCCCATTGGCACAGATTGGCTTTGAAGTGTTATCATCACATAAGTGAGGATTTTGAAAATACCCTTGACCAGTTTTGTTGAAAATATATCACACTTCTATTTGTGTCAGCCTTAACCATGTATCATGTCACTCCGTTTCATAACATTAGAGAACCTGATCACAGTTCCAGAGTATTAAACTAATCATGCATATTTTATGTAAACATTAACCTTTAGTGTTAATCCAACAGCATTAAACCAAACCTATAATGAACCATAAAGGTGGTTTATAACATACTGTGGTTGCCTTTTATGAGTATTTTCATTTCTCTCACCAAAGTGTTTTAAACCTTAGAAAGAAATAGTACCCAGATTTTTATAGTGGAACTTTATTTAAATAATACTCGGCCCCTTTTCTGAAACAACTGAGTTATTTTTTTACCTGTAAGCAAAGTAGATGAACTTTCAGAATAATTGATTCCAAAAACTTTAATACCTCATAAAAATGAACATTGTTAAGCTCCTTCCTGTGGGCTTTTTACATGGGCAAATTTCTTGTTTAATTGAATGTTTAATCTGTCTTGTTGCAGTTCACTCTAATAAGAAAACAGTTGTTCCTGTACAGAACCTTTCATGTTACACATCCCAAAGCACTTCGCAAGACATGCACATCTCATATCAATTATAAAAGAGATCAATTACATGCATAAAACAGAAACATGAAACTAAACTAAGTGTTACAAAATGTTGCAATAATACAATGGGACTGATCAAACCATGAGAATTGTGGTTATCTAAGGCGCAAAATAATACTGAAATTTTATATCTGTGTCCAGCACCTAAACCTCTACATCATTTGACCTATAGATTTATGTTGGAAAACAGCTAATAGATAAACAATATTCATGTTAGGATTACATTAAAACCTGCACAATAATTGTAAACAATGACATCAATGGAAAGAGTACAATAATATTGATATTTCAACTCATTCTGCTTAGGCAGTAACATGGCTTTCAGCATCGCAATGTTCTGAAGAGCTCACAATGATTTGTAAAAATGTCTATACCCCTGAGAAGAACTATTTCTAACTTACAAAAGCGAAAAGGAGAAAGACATGCAATCCTAATTTTTTTCAGGGTCAGACAGAAAGTCTATAACCTAAAAATTACACGTAAGTCCCAGACTAGGCAAGCATTCATTTATTCTGTGAGTTTCCACACTGAAATTAATAGGAAGTATTTGAGGAGACAATGGTGAGGGGGTAAGAGATTTTAAAATATAAAAGTCTGGCCCCGAAACAAAATAGCTTGAATGAAACTTCCTAATAACTCCATTGTCTTCAGGGTTGATTTTGGCTCAGTATTATTAAAAGAAATAAACATATGTCTCCAAAATTTCTGTTAATGGAAGCAAAATCCACAGTCAAGGGACATTTTCTATTATTTCTTCTGAAACACAAAAGAGCATAATTTGAAGAGCAGAAAATGTATAATTCATCTCAAGTAATACAAGACGACCTCCACACTTCCATACATGGCCAGGCTGGGAACACCCATCTCACTGTAATGGCAGTCAAACTGGCATTGCAGTGAACTGGTTTTCCTCTAAACAATGGCAAAGCTGGGACACATGATGCTGCTTTTATATTCTGTGCAATGTCTCTTTTACCCTCAAGTGATGCATTAACAAACCTCTTCAAATGTTTTCTTATCTCATTCATAATTGTCAGCTTCCCCCAAGACTCCCTCTGGCAATTGATGGCCACATGTAATTTTGAGGTTTAGAAGTCCAATACTTTATTTAAAAACATTGAAAATGTTCCTAGGTAAAAAGGATTAATGTTGTGGTGAAATGAAGCAGCATGTCAAACAGATTAAGCATTTCTTAGCATCCTACTTCCATAAATGGCCAGTGTATAAATAAATATTCTGTCCCTAGGATAAGAAGACCTCCTGGTGTAAGGAGAAATGACAATTGAAAGAAGAGGAACAAAACAAAACAGGGCAGCAACTGGATTAAGGATGTTCATGCAAGACTGTAGCAAAGAGCAGAGGAGGCAAGTTTATTTGTGATGGGGACTTCTTTCCTTTCATTGCATGGTTTCTTACCCCATGAAGAAACTGTAAGTTGTTTCCATGCTTAGCACATTGGTAAGTGAAAATGGAAATATATCCTATGGTTGTGCCTGAGCAATACGTATTATTGCAGCAGGAGTAGAGGAAAAAATTGTGGCTGGGTGAGTTGGACTGATTGTTCATTGCATATACTTTAACCACTCAAACAAGCATAAAAGTACCATTAGTATAGTCATCCCTTATCACCTCTCTTAAAGAAATTGGAAATGCTTAAGCAGTCAAGTATCTATAAGACCACTGCAGAAAAAGCAGTAATGGAAGGTATGGTAAATTATTGTTAAATGGTAACAAATGGAAAATTATATCTAATTCTCAGATAAAGGAGATTCAAGAGAAAGGCATGTCTGATGTCCAATGTCATGTATAGATTACATGAACTCCTGCCTACCTGTGGAATCTCAGATTGGCTGTTACTGAAGTTTAGCCAAACCCCTATATAGCAGTATTTTATATCTTCAAAGTATTCATGTACACGAGCTTTCAGGGCTGCTCAGGAATTAGGGCCAAGGACTAGCTGCAGGAAAAGGGTTTTTTTCTCTGCTGGCTGTGGTTTGTGCTTTGGACTTCTAAGTGCTTATTTTTCAGCTGTGTTTGACACTCTGCTCTAGTTGTTCTTCAACTTCTAGCTGCAGCCCTGCCCCAGTTCCTCTGGTGTTTCCTTCAGTCCACTTCAACCCTTTACATAAATTCTCCTCTGCTCTTTGCTGTAGTCGTGCATGTCAGCTGCTGCGCTGTTTCGGTTTCCTCACCTCCTTGGAGACATCCTTATCCTGTTGTAAACTGCTTTCCTGGACTCAATGATAAATTCTAAAATTATAGAAAGTTGAGTTCAGGGGTGAATTATTGGTTTGAAGTAAAGCTAGGTTCAATATGAGATTGTCAAAGTAAATGACCTCTTCGAGTAACACAAGATTTTTAATAATATTAGATATTCTTAGATATCTTGCTGACACCTTAAGCTAACAGTTTGGAATATCCACAATGTAAATCAGGTAAAGCACTTTGATTTATGACCAAATTTGCTCAAGAACCGATTTTTGTGGTCCTCAAAGGTGAGATGCAGTAAGGCAATATAGAATGAGACTGTATGAAGACTGAAGCTGATACTTTATGTCTGAACCGCAGGTACTGAATTTCTCATTCACAGAGCTTAAAAGAGAAGATCTCAAGGTAAAGAAAGCTTATGGTGCAAATTTAATGATAAAATTATTCTAAAGTCGTTATTAGATATTAGATTATTTCCTGGGAAATACACTTATTAATTCTAAACATCACTTAAATTGATAGTCATTAATGTTTCCTATTCATTAATTTATAAAGACAGTAACAGTTAATCTGATGGTCTAGAAAGCTAGAAGCAACAATCAAGAATCGGGTGAATTTGTTTGATTAAGTTGGTGATCCTGCAGATAAACACACTTATGTGACTATATAAATTAATAACAGACTCTATAGCTTGGCACAGTCTCTCTTTGGACCGCTGTGCACATGACGTTTGGGCCACAGAAGGCAAAACAAATAATCATAGCAATAACATCCTCTCCACAGGAGGTGATGAAGGTCTCAGTCAGGGCTTTCTACAGAAACAAAAAGACACAAAGCCAAGGTGCAACGAGAGATTCTTGAGAACAAAAGAATTGTATAGGCAAAAAGATGGTCACCTTGTGTCCCTTCACATGAAGGCGAGAATTTTGTTCATTCTGTGAAATGAACACTTTTATTGGGGATATTTGATACCTGTATGCTTAGGGCACTGTAACAAATAGAGAACACTTAAAAACATGGAAGCTCATAAAAGGAAAAAGATTGAACTCTGTAAAACTTGGCAAAATTATCATCAGAAGCAAGATGGAGGGAGGATTTCCTTTAGATGTAAACGTCTGGGTTCCCTCTACATTCATTGAAGATTAAATGTGAGTCGCTTTATCTCAAAGTTTAAAATCAGTATTTTATAATTAATTGCATCCCAGGAAATTCCTATTTCTCTCAATTGGCTATAGACATTTTCACTGTAAATCTCTAATGACTGGTGAAATGAGGACCACCTGTAGCTTTCTTATATAGATATACATAAGAAAACTAAAGAATGTGAAATACAATTAATGCTCTAAGGCCGTGAGGTCAAGGCAAATACAGCCTCATTAACATTAATATATACATTGGTCTGTAACATTTAATAACCTGTCTTGCTCTCATTATGAATTTTGTATGTGGGTGAAATGGCAATAAACCAAGTTAAAATTTGAGAATTTGTATATTCATTGCAAACACTGATCCCTATGAACACAGCATGTTACTTTTCAACCTTCAGCATTTGAACATTTGAAAGGCAATTACACACAGGGATTTCAATACCAAATCAGACTACTAATCAGCTTACTTTGAGACCAGAATCCTTTTCCTAGGTGGTTTTATTTCATTCAGAAATCAACTGTAAGAAGTCCAGACAGGTGTATCATCACTTTTAAAATGATTTCTTGACTTTGTCATCTACTGACTGAATCACTCAATTTTCCACTTTCTTTTTCAGGGGTCTGCAATTCTCTTAAATTTACCTAATTGACAAAGCAGTATCAAGTAAAATTTCACAATCTCCTCTTGGAAATCATTGATAATTAAATTAAATAGCAGCTTGCCTTCTGTGTAAGTAAAGCTTCATTTGTTTCCCACCTGTATGACTCCAAGAATGCAGTCCTGAGCTGGGGGCCCATCATGGTGTATGCTGTATGAATAAAAAACAAATAGGTGACTCTTGCTGCCAGAATTTACAATCTTAATATAAGACAAAGCAAGTGAGTAATGGTAAGAGAGCATAATGAGGATAGAAATTAATCAAATTGTTGTTGGTGGTCATAACATATGTGTTAAGAATGGTTTTGCAAGACGATGAAGACTCAGTTTTGTAGGTGGTAAAGGGAAACTCCTCCCTAGATTTAGGAGAGAGCAGCACTGAACAACACAAGAAGATGGAGAAGACTGTTTCAAAGATTTATCACCGTTGTTGAAGGCAGCTGGCACCATAGTCCATCCAAATGACTGAGAAATGATAGGTGGAGTAGAAAGAGGCCATGAAGGACTATTTCTTGTGCTTAATGAGACAGAAAGTTGAGCCAGTGGAAGGAGGAAATGGAACAGGCTACAGGAACAACACTCACAGCAGAACTCTGAATTGGTATCACTGGGCAAGTCCGAATTTGTTAATCCCAAAAGAAAAAAGGTTTTACAGCAAGACAGGTGAGGATAAAAGTCTGATGGGATTCTTTTACCATGAACCTTTCTTCAGATGCTATGAAGAAGGAATTGACAAGTCTGAGACAGAACATGAGAGATGAAACAAGCCAGGAGGTGCTGCAAGTGATGTACATGTGAGTGACCATCAGCATGGTGATGCTGTCTACAGAGATCGACAAGTATGCAGGAGAGAGAAGCCTGAAGAGAATCTTTAGGTAGGGACAATGAGGCCTACACTTAACTATACCGAAAGAGAGCCAAGAACAAGATATTCCCATGATTGATCAGAGACAGATGACAGTTTAAACACAAGATAATAGGACTGAAAGAGAGGTATAGGTCCATGGATCTTATCTAGAGATGGTAGTTCAATGCTAATACTTTCTATCTTTCTATATTTCAATCACTCTTTAGTTCACAAGAAAATTTTACCTCTCATCTGTTTACTACTCCTGTTCTTTAAAGCTTCCAGTCTGGATTTTATTTGTATATCTAAATAAATTTATCTTCATGTGCGAGGAGGTCCTCGTTATACAGGAGGAACCGTCTTAAAGTATGTTGAGAAACACTTGTTCAGCTCGGCTTATGGTACAGTGTGGCTTGCATATCCCACAATAATTAGCTGAGGCAGCCTGAATGTTTAAGAGGAATTGCTATCCAACTGCGCATGAATGATATGCAGATCAGGAATTAACTGCAGAAACTATTCAGCAAATAATTTCAAACAATATTAAATGAAAGAAAAGGGTAAAATGTTTGCAGGCAATTTGCAAAAAAGGCGAGTAAAATTCAAATAATAAATTATTCATCCAGTTCTGGCAGACTGGGTCTACATTAATCCCCTTCCCACCCTTTCTGGTATTCCTTATACAGAGTGATTTTCCAGGGGTTTAAAAACTGAAAGGTCCAATTCTGTTTGTGTGATTCACACACATACAGGACAATTGAACCAGTAAGCACTTCATGGTTCTTCCTTGTAGCATAAGGGACCACTCTTCCTTGCAGAGCAGTCACTTTCCCAGCTCAGGTAAAAACGGTTTGAGCTGCGGGGTCCTTGTTGTGGTGGCATTGCCCTCCTCCACCCACAGCTGAATGGGTAGATCTGCAGACAGGGAGGCATATCTCGTCTCCTGGAAGCAGAAAGAATTTAAAGAAAATGCAGAAAGCAAGCCTCAATTTCTACTCTTTCAGACTCATCTCAGACAGGTAATTAGGCTTCAAAATAATTTTTTTTCCAAAGGGTAAAGAGTTTCGATCACTTATCTAATAACTGCTGTTATATCATAAGTGTCTTGGTGTTTACTGTCCTAAAATGTGCCTTGACACTGTTTTATTTTATTGAGTATAGGAAAAGATGATGACACAGGGCATAACCCTGAGCTTTTGAGATACTATAGAACAATTGACAACTAGTCTTTTTTTCCAAGCAACATTTTGTGCCTCTGCTTTCCTAATCAAGAAACACTTTTTAGCAACCTAACAATGAATTAAATTCTACTCTTTAGAAATAGTTTTTGGACTGATGTGTTCATGAAATTTGCAGCATTATTTACCCATGGGGCTTAAAATGGTTAAGCCTGAGGTGACAGCACCTTATTTTCATTGATTATTTTCATAGAATCATAGAATCATAGAATCATTAAGGTTGGAAAAGACCTACCATCAACTAACACCACCATGACTCCTAAACTAGGCCCTGGAGTGCCACGTCTATACCTTTTTTGAATGCCTCCAGGGTTGACGACTCCATCACCTCTCTGGGCAGCCTGTTCCAATGCCTAACCACTCTTTTGGTAAAGAAATTCTTCCTGATGTCCAATCTAAACCTCCCCTGATGCAACTTGAGGCCATTTCCTCTCGTCCTATCGCTAGTTTCTTGGGAGAAGAGTCCAACAACCGCTTCCCTACAACCTCCCTTCAGGTAGTTGTAGAGAGCGATAAGGTCTCCCCTCAGCCTCCTCTTCTCCAAACTAAACAACCACAGTTCCCTCAGCTGCTCCTCATAAGACTTGTTTTCTAGACCCTTCATCAGCTTCGTTGCCCTTCTCTGGACACGCTCCAGCACCTCA
>WAAD01037327.1:28587-48826 GCA_013389945.1 Fregata magnificens
GGCGCGGGGGGCCGCCTGCGCTCGGCCGCTGCGGGGCTGGGCCACTCTGCTCTCACGGGTCCGTTCCCGTCGGCTGTACGCCGCTTGTCCTGCATTTTACCTCGGGTTTTTTTTTTTTTTTCCTTTGCCAAATCGGGAAAGGCAAAAATGAGTCATTCGTAATAGTTCTGACTGGAGCTGGTTCAACCGTAACTAGACGTCATAGTTGGCAGCAGCTAACTGCCAGGTAGGACAGCCAGAGGGGAAATAAAAATGGTCCCAGAAGCTTTAAATTTTCCTCTCTAAAATGCCTATTTGACCTTCCTATCCCCCCCATTTTTTTTTTTGGTGTGTGATATGTGTGGCCATTTTTATCTATATATAGGGTAATTAGCTTTCAAGTGAAGCACTGGTGAAAACGTTCCAGCTCGGCATCCCCTCCAAAGCGCCTACGTGCCGTCCATCAAAATGCTCAGTGGAATGCAGCATGACCTTGTTTAACAACGGATTGGTACAGTGATGTCAGCAGAGAACATCAGCACGAAGCATTGATGCTATCCGCAACATCACGGTTATGCAGAAGGCGGGATGCTATTTCAAAGTGCTATTCATTGTACACAGTGTCTTGGCAGGATTTAAGCTGGCAACAGAAGTCTAGGTGATGGGCTTCCTTAAAAGTAATCGTGTTGCTGTGTAGTGACATAAAACAAGATGTCTTGGTATCCGACAATCATTTTAATTATGCTAATACTGGCTTGGCGTCTAGCTGATAAAGTAATGCACTGATGGATTTATCATATTATGACCTTATACAAATAATTTTACAGATTTGTGCTTCCTCCCACCTCTTCCAGTCCGCCCCTGGAACACTGACATATTTTCGGTGTATTTCTTGTCTCAAACTTAGATATCTGCGTTCATTTCAAGTTATTAAACCTGAAAGAGTTTTCAAAATCTAATTTATTGTCCACCACCTGCACTGCCAATTTGCTTTTTGGATTCCATTCAGTAGACTGTCATTGTCTATGTCTCATCCGCAACTGCATTGCACAGGAGAGATCAGCTCTTAAACAGAAGTGCCATAAAGACCTTCGTAAACTTACTTCATAAACTGGTCAATTTTCATGCTAGTACATTTTAGTAAAATACTGCATCCTGCCTTGATACTTGGAACCCTCTCATGTCTATGGGTACTCTGTCCTAGATTTTGGACAGGTCTCATTGTCTGCCATCCAGACTAAGAGGGAAACTTCAAGCTCCTCTGCCTTTCCCCTGCACAAATGCCATTAGCCCCCTCTCTTTTAACTGCCAAAATTACTGTTAAATATCCACACTGTTTGTAAGGTCACTTGAGAAATTACGATGTCTGTACATTAGTTTAGATTTAGAAAGTGGGGGAAGCAAGAGAGCTGCGTTCTCCTTCTGACAGCTCATTTCCATCCTGTGTTCAAATAACAAGGTGTGGCTGATTCTCTTCCCACCTTTTCTGCAGGATGGTGTAGAACAGCTGATCCACGAACTGGATGAGGAGATGGGTCATTAAAGGTTTCATCTCACCCACATTAGGCTACGCTTTCCCGTGTACAACACGAACGCTGCTCCTGGGTCTCCCACACAATATCCCGAATTGGTTTGACCAGCCAGGTGCATTGTACAGCCCTACTTGGCTAACAAGTCTGCCTCGGTATCTAACAGGCCTCTCAACTGCCCAGCAGGTTCAACTAGAGTATGAGTTTAGTTGCTGTGATTTTCATGTTTATAATTTAATTTTCCCATGATTCTCCAAGGATTTCCTTGTTTGTGTACTGTTGAGTGCTTGCAAGCAAGGAAGCCAGCTGTTAAAAGCATTCTTTGGGACAGATTCAGTTTTCCTCAAAATTTAGGTGAGGGCTCAAGTTAGACTGGTTCCCTTCAAGAAGGCCCTTGAGCACATATTTTGCTAGAAGCAGCCGTGTGGTAGAAGATCACTTATTGTTTTTTCTTCTTTGTTGCTGTGTAAAAAACTCACATAAACAAGAATGTCTACTAGCAAAATGAAATAGTAGCAAAAAAATACAGCTGCACCAGAACTGTTATCAAACATCAAGGAACGAAGCTGAAGTGGCAGATGGAGGGAGTAGAGGAGAGAGAGAAAAGCTGCAGTTTCAGTGATAAAACCTCAGTACCCATTGCCAATGTCTCAGGTAAAAAATAAATACCTTTTCAGAAGAACACATATTTTCTTTAAATTGGTGATCTGAAGTCTTCAGAATGAAAGTGATGATTCCTTCATACTTTTGATATTTTTATCAAGAGCAATCGTAACACACTACTTCTTTGTCTTTATAACGGCCAAATTATATATCGCTTCTTGATCTTGGCAGCTGCTCCTGTGGATAACCTCACTTAACTTGAAGCATCAACCTGCAATTGTACAAAAGAAGGGCTTATTCGCTGCTATTAAATTAAAAGGTCATTCAAAAGCGTAACAGAATAAATAGCTCTATGATTTTCCCTAAACAGGGCCCAATATGGTGCTCAACATGTTTTGACATCTCACCATGCATTGAATTGGTTACCATCTGTTTGGCATTTTTTTATTATAAGAGTAGGGGTTTCCCTTTATTTCCTTGGCCAACATTCTCCTCCCTCATGCTGTTGGATAGTGCGCCAAGGAGACCGTGTTCCAAAGAGTGCTTGTCACTGTGACACCCCTCAGGCTTGCTCAGGGTCTAAGACACTAAGTAAATGTAAAAGTAAAAGATCAGGCATGTAGGTATGCCAACTTTTTGCCAAGAACCTGGCACTCAGATTCTCATCCAAACTAACGTCGCCGTATTTTAATGGGCAAAGAGATGCCAAATCCCCCCCTAACACCATCTGGCTGTGAACTTCTGTATTTACAGCAGCATCACTCTTAAATATCTTCATCTTTGGAGCAGCAAGACACTTGTGACTGCTCCCAGGAAGCTAACTTCCTGAGATTTGCATATGGCTAGAAGGTAATCAAAAAGGCTTGTGCTATCACAATTCTAAGAGCTAAGGATGACCAAAAAACTATTTTCTGTCCTACCTTGGAAATCTCTTCAGCTCTGTTGTTTCCAAATTTTAATGCTAATCCATTCATGCAGACTGGTAGCAGTTTGCTTCCAGAGTATGTGGACCCCAGAAATAAATCCTGTTCTTCAGTGATTCTTCTGTTCATTGTTATGGCTGACCTTTACCATAGCTAATCTATATGCATGTGAAAACAAAAAAAGAATTATCCCTTATCAGCTCTACTTTCTCTACCTCGCCAGTATTTAAAAGATCCTGCAGTAAACCAAGCCCTTCCATTTTTTTTTCATAGCCCTAACCCTGATCATAGCTGGCTTATCACTTTCTGCATCAAAATAAAGGGTTAAACTTGGCTGACTTGAATACTGTCATAAACCCTTCCTAATAGTAGCTCTCACCATTGTGTAATGGGACCTAAATAATCCTTAGATCCTAGGCATGTTTTTTTCCACTTTGTTTTCCCAAACTATCACAAAACATCCAACTTCGATACTATAGTCTTGCACACTACAGGGAATATCAACATTTGCACAGTGCATCCTCAGGAATAACAGTTATGGAAGAGGTAAGTAAATTCCTTTTCAGAGAAGATACAAAGGCAAAGAGAAATAATCACCAGGAAAACAATTATATTGTCTTTCCTTCTGCAGTATTTTTAATTTCCTCCTTAGAATTTTTGGAAAAAGACCACTCTGCGATCATTCTCCTAGGATAAGCAGAAAGGAAATGAAACTTTAAAAGACCTAAATGGCTGTTAGGTGTTTCTTCCATAGACTTCCACTAGAAGTTAGGTGCAGAGCTACATCTGATAATATTCTTCAAGGTTATTATGATTGATATATGACAGGCCTTTTTTGTTTGTATTAGCAATATGCTAATAATAGTATTAGATAAGTGCAAAAGTTCACTGGGGGGGGGTTATACATTGTTTTTATGTTCTTTATATTTACAGAAGTAAAATCCATTAAAATAGTGTTTTAAATACACACGGTAGCCTTCCTATTAGATACGGAGCCATCATCTATCTTTTTATTTATTTATAAAAATGCAAACAGACACATATGATGCTCTTCAGACCTAACCCCAGTTCTGAGGACTCCTCATTCCAGCACACACTGCTCAGTGACCACCCATGTTTTCTTACCAAACTCCCCTAACATACAGCCCTATGTTGAATTTCTCTTTAAGGCACTACATAATCATGCTAAATTTTGGGTGTGACTAAAACAGAATGGTAACTGAATTGGGTCACCAACAATCCTTTTACATCCAAACTGAGCATTTAACCACATGAAAGTGGAGGGGGTTTTTAATCCTAATTGTCTTCCACGTTAATTTTTCTTATATTTATCCTAAAACAAATACTTCATTACTTACTGGAGAAATAATTTATTAATTTTTAGATGCAGTGAAAACCAAATGATCTTTTACTTATCTCAGCTTCAGGCTTCCTTTGTGCTATCACAGGAACACCCCTGATTCCACAAAAATTGTTTTATAGAAAGCGATTTATTAAACCTCACGATCTGTCAAGACACATGAATATTGATGTGTTCACATTAACATCTCCTGGAGCAGCCGAAAAGTAAATTTGTCATGACTTAATGGGAATTATATGTTGCAGAGCAACAAGTGATAGGGGCTTAATTAAAGCAAAACTGACAAAGTATCTGAGCAACTACAATAAACGATTTGTTTTAAATGTAGCTAAAGAACTACTGGCATGTTTTCATTGATGTGGAAAGGAAGGCAATGTTGAACTCTGTTTTGGAAGATAAAACCTGGAATGGGACAGGTGCAGTTTATCATCTGGAAATTGCATATAACAAAATACTCAATCACTCTGGAATTTAGATACGGTAATCATGTAAAAGATGGCCATATCAAATATATTTTACCTAGATTCCAGAAGAAGATGTGAACTGAGATACCTTTATAGTGAAGATACCAAATTCTTTTGAGAGCACAACTAAAACTTATTATTAGAATATAATCTGACATTGGTCCTAAGACGAATGAATTCTAAATGTTCACAGCAGGACTTTTTCCTTGCCTTAGATCGACAAACAATAATTTGCTTGCTTGTGGGATGGTCATTGGCGCTTCATTGCCATGTGTTGGAATTCCATTTAGAAACCTGGCATTCCCCACCCTCCTGTGGGCTGCAGAACATTGTGTATCCTGATTTGTGGTGAAAGAATTTCTGACTCAATCCAGTCCATGCACTGTATTTGGAAACTGGAAATCTGACCATCATCAAGGGAAAGAGCCCAAAAAGATTCATTCTGTCTTAATATAAGTAGTAGGCTCTTAGCTGATCTCTGTCCCTGAGATCAGCCAGAAACAGAGATGTGCCAGACAGACATCTCCCTATCCAATATTGATGAGTAGCAGAGCCATGCATACCCATAAATCTCTTTGGCTGACTTCCAGAAAGGTGTAAGAATGTGAATTAATTTAGGAGTTAGCTAGATGGCGTTCAAAGACACTCATATGTCGCTATACCATTGTGCTTTGGGCAGAACAGGTCTAGTTATTGTTTGGAGTTTTCTGGAATAAATAAGGCTAGATTGATGTTGAAACTACACTATGTAACAAAATGGCAGGCAGCCATCTGGGGAGGGAAGCATCGCTAAATCAGTTTTCCAGTGGAGTGGAAAACATCCCCCTTTTTGAAATAGGGATGTTTGTTAGTTGGGTTTTTTTAAAATAGCTCAGTTCAATGCCAGTTGCAAACTCCAATTCAGTTGGGAAGAGCCTGCTCATATCAAATCCACACACTGAGGCAATTGCTCCAGTCGTCTTCTGCTGTAGAAGTCATTGGGAAGTATAAGGTGCTTTCCTGCAGCCCAGTGTTGGCTGACAGATGTAGCTACAACATACTACAGAGTTCCAAGATTTGTTATCTAAAAGCAAAATCATAGAATCATAGAATCATAGAATCATTAAGGTTGGAAAAGACCTCTAAGATCATCAAGTCCAACCATCAACTAACACCACCATGACTCCTAAACTAAACCCACTTGCTCTTACCTACAGTTTAGTAAAACAAACACTGTCAGACTGAAGCATCAAAATTATTAAAATAGATTAAACAAAGTATGTCTGTTAAAATTATGTAAGCTCTTTTTAAAAAAAAAAACAACAACTTCTTACTAACTGGTGAATTGAGACACAGAGGTAGACTTGGTGTCTTCATATAACCGAACTTGAAAGAAATTATATCTTTTTTTTTTCCGAAGATTTATTCAAAAAATTCCAGTAAACAATAATCTGTGCACTGCAGCCTCATAGGCATGGTGGCAAGAATGAATAGGGTAGAAAAGAACAATAGTAGCACTTTGTTCAGAGTATAAATAAAAGCATCAGACGAGGCAATGATGGCTTTAATGTAGAAGGACTCTTCCAGGTAAGACTAAAAGAAATTTAGATATGATTGCCTGTCTATTTTTTAACTTGGAATCACGATTTTGGTACTTTACAGATCTAAGATGTTCTTGCTCTGAGTGGGTGCATTCATTCCTGTCTTGAAGAACTCAGCAATGACAGCCTACATGTTGCTTTACTTAATTCTTCTAGAATTAGTTCTATACTGTTTGCTTGGAGGCCAAGAAATACTTTACAGTGACTGTTGTGGGATTCTGATTTTTAAACAGCTTTTCCACGTTAAGAATTGTGATGAATAAGTGATTAAGAGATAACACTGACGAACAGTGAAGTAACTTAATGTTCATATAGGGATTGAATGACAATTTCTGGCTGCTCTGGAGGCCCCTGCATGGTCAAGTCACTCTTTTTGGAGCGCTGTTCACCATTCCTGACGTGCTGTTGGCCTGGCTCACATTGTTTTCTTACAGTTTTAAATTTCCTTTGCTACCTGGAAGGAAAAGGCTACAAAACCAGTATATTCTTCCTCAAACAGAAAAAAAAAGCATGGTGGGAAGTTGTTGCAATGATGCAATGTTCGTGGTCTGCCAAGGAATTGCTTTTAGCCATTTTTAGCCAAAGGCTGGATACTAAAATACATGCCTTGAAAGAGGAACGGAAACTCCATGCAAAAGAGTTTCTGCGGCATAAATGTTTCCTGCAAAAAAAAGGGTTAAGGCTACTTTTCTTTTTTCCACTGTTTTTAAAGTACTGCAGATGGACTTAAAGTTTTAAAAAACACTTTTTAATAAAAGATGGGTTAATGCTGCTGTTTCAAATTCCTCTATAATTGAATGAATTACATAAGTACTAAGGTAGAATATTTTCTACTTTCTGCTTGTCCAGTTTTCCTTAGAGCAATGAGCCTTGTGCAACGATGCTCTGAAATTTTGAAATGGATCAGATCAGCATTTATGAATTGTGCCAGCGGATGAAAACAGCTAATAGCAATTACTGTCTTGGAAACAAAGGGAGAGGTGCAAACTTGTTGGGGCATAGAAAATATTACAATTCTTAAACCTTTTAAACATGAAGCAGAAAGTAGTCAGCTTTTCATATCAAACAGTTATCTGAAAAAGCCTAATAGCCAACCTCAAAATGACAAAAAACAAACAAAAAAGTCTACGTAATTATTATTTGCTAACAACCTTTCTAAAGCAGACACCAGCTACCACTTAAAATCCTCCAGAAGACAGTGGTAAAAGCAGTGGAGGAGGCTGCGTTCTGCATCAGCTCAATCCACCATGAACAGATATTAGGAAATAAAGCTTTTATATTTTAGAATACAGGATGCTGGAATAAAAGAGTATTTGCGCACAGGCTGCATAGTTTGTTGCACCTCTGTCCTCTCTATATTCTCCTGGGTTTCATTCTGATGCCTTTCAGTACCCCAACATCAAAAGATGATATATCATCTAGTTCCTGTGAATAAGAACAGCTATTTCTCTCTTGAAGAGGGCTCTTCGAATCCTGCTGGTTTTCTGTTTTGGCAAGCTGGGATTCTTCAGCACCAAACTGAGCCAGAGGCACAGACAGGCAATGCTGGCAGTGGTGTTCAACAGCTGTGGAGAGTCTGCTAAAGGATGGCTACTCTAAAGCCAGTCTTCCCACCTTATACATAGCCTCTTGGGGCAAAAAGGCCATCTAGACATTCAAAAAGATCCAATAAACAGGCTGATACAAGGTATTATGAATGATGAAGGTGCAGGAACAAGCCTGTCTCACCACCCTGTTTGTCAACTGCCCAGCTGTGCTATGAGCAGGAGGACACACACAACTCCCACAGCATGAATCGCAAGTACCAACACATCAGAAAATGGCAACCGCTAAATAACATTTTTCTTTTCAACCCTATCAAGTCTTTTGTAAGGGGCCATTTCTGCCCAAGCTGCATATAAATTGTATGTTGTTAGTAGATCAATGCTCTCTCGCTTTATCTGCACAGTGTTTCATGCCAAAACCACGAGACTGCAGGACTTCAATCGTAAAGAAAAAAATAATCAATAAGCCTGGGCAGCTTGTGATGCTTAGTGACGGCTTTTCACTGCCTGTATGGCTGTATTTTAATTTAGACAAAAATAGTTAACACCACACTTGCATGCAAAAAGAAGTCATCTGCTTCTTATCTAATGTGTAATTCAATAATTCCTATAATTGATCTTCATTGACAGTTTATGCAAGCTCACTCACCCACACTGCACATATTGTGCTTCCTGACATAATTCCCAACATAGACTATGATATTTCAACAGAGGAAGCTTGTTAAATCAGGTCAAACAAAATAAAGAATCAGAATCTGCTGCAAGTCCTTGCAGCTGCCTGTCTTTTCACCCCCCCTCAAAAAAAAAGAAAAAAAAGAAACCCAACTATTGGTATTTTTGTAATGGGCTAAAAATACAAAAAACCAGTTTTGTTAAATGTTGATAGGCTTCAGAAGAAAAATGCATCATCATTTTTTCCCTCGATGCTGGACTATTACTGTTGATCAGACATAACTGCCAGTCTTTATTTTTTCCATGTGGTTTGATTTTCCCTGGAAGTGTCATATATATTCTAATGATCTGCTGAATTAAAAGAATTCTAAATCGGTTCCCAATTGATGAGACGCTATTTCTGAGATAGGCCAATAAAGGACATTTTCTCTCATAGACAAAGCAACACAAAAATTATGGAGGTGATAATGGGTCTTCAGGTGTCTGAAAGAGTGATATGTAATTTCAGAGAAACACAAACAATAGATGCATTTTCCATTTACAATAATTGTAAATAAAGAGGAACATAATGTTTCTGGTTTATAAACACAATCACTTGCCTAGCCAGCATTCTCCAACTATTTCAAATTACTCTCATTCTCCAAAGAAATGAGACATATGAAGAGTTTAACAGACTAATGACTAATAGATACAATTAGTGGTAACAGAAAGCCAGACAAAGGTAAATGGAAGCATGGTAAAATACTAGACACAAAAGGCTGGAAGGTCATTTCCAGAGCATATGCTAGCACAGGGGAACCCCAGGTTTAATTTTCTATAAATACAAAGAAAACTCCAGCTTTTTAAACAAAGCATTATTTGAAGCTCAGAGCGAGGCACTTTTCCAAAGATGTAGATTCCTTTATTACACATTCTCTTCCCAACTGTAAGACCTAATTCTATAGCAGTTGAGCAAACGATTCTCATAAATAACCTCCTTCACCCACAAGCCTTTTCCCCCATCAGCTGGGAGAGGCTCTTAGGCTAACTACCAACTGTGCTGCTGAATGATTTTCCAATTTCTGATGGCTATAGCACTTCAGGTTAGTTATGCTACACCTTATTGAGCTGGTAAGTCATCAGGAGAAAAAGGGAAGCAACCAAGGGTGACACATGTGCAGACATAATAAAAATCACAGTAGCCCGCTCTTACCGTTCATGCCCACAGCCAGTTCCCAGGGAGGCTTCTGCACAGGAGAGGGATGTTGGTGTGCTCTGAAGAGTAAGACAACATCTCATGAGCTCTGCAGACATATCATTTTATGTGGAAGCATCTTCTTTTTCCCGCAGAGTAACTTCTGAAACACTAAACAAACAACAACACTTGAAGGGCAAAGCCATAAATATGTCAGTTATTTGTATATAGGTTACTCTTTTGGAGTTAAAAAATGGAGTAAAACTGACACAGCATGTATCTTACCTGTCACTGACACTGAACAGCACAAAACTGACCCAAGGATTACTAGCTCTGGGCCCGACTGCGTGGCACGGGCAAGCCATGTAGCCTCTTTTGGAAGGATAATCAATAATGCTTTGGAAGGTAGTTGCTTCCCTCCCTTTTGGCCTTTGCTGAAATTTCTTCACTTAAACGTAAATTTGGGGGAGCAATATTCATCTATTTGTGCAATGTCCTTGAATCAAGAGAGTGAGGGAAAATATAAAAATTAATTAAATTCTTCACATAAGGCTACATCTGACACTAACATAAAAGAGGATGATTAAAATAGGCAAAAAATATATTCATTTAAACTAAGATGTTCTTTTAATAGTAAAGTGTTTCTGAAAGAAACCAGATACTCAAATATGTGGGGGATAATGCAAGCTAGCCCACAGCACTGAAATAATGCACGTAAGAAGACTTTTGATGAGTCTTCTCTTCCTGCCCAACAAGGCCGATTTCATGTGGTTCAAAAGATCTTGTCAGGCAAAGGTCTGGAAGCTTTATAAAACAAACTGATGTCCAAGACAGAGGAGAATCACAGTCCAAAGCACTACAGGTATGAGAGGGCAATCAGCCAAACCGAGCTCTGCTGGAGAGCCTGAATTCCTGTAGAGTTTTGTCATAGTCTCTGCATCTAAGATGAAAGGCCGTCAAGCAAGCAAAATATGCACACGATCTCTATATCCTTTTACAACAGCATGTCAAAGTATTCATCAATCCCAATGAATAATAATATTTGGCTTCATGTTTGTCACATCTCTCATTTGTCACGTTGCAGGTCACGCTGCTTTCACACACCCCGTGGGAGAAGTTGATTGTGAACTCAGACCGAGGCTGCACTAAATGTTCATAAACATCATTTCCGATGAGACTGAGCTTGCCTAGCCTCTGCAGACATGGAATGCTATAAAGCAAAATTTAAACATGGGAAACAAGAATGGAAGATACATTATTAAGGTAATGTTCGTATCTGAATTTCACCCCCATATAGATCATGTGTGGGTGAATATTAGATTTACGCACTTAACTGGATGCTGAATATGTTAGTGACAAATATGGTCTATGCACTTCCTAAAATGTCTAGAAGTATGCAAAGCAATAATACAGGAAAGGCAAGACAAAGGAAACTTTTAATCTTAAGGTTTATTTTTAGGTCATATATTGAATGAAGGTTTGGCTTTTCCACAGAACACCCACACCCATGCAGCAGAGCAAAGATTCTGATGGATGTGATACCCAGAGTATCACAACTTTCTCCATGTTTTTTTCACATAATGTAGTTAGTTAATTAGATCTCCTCTGATCAATCATTGAATTACCGCTTCAAAAGGGATTATGATATGATGAGAGTGCCTCGCAGCACTTAAACACTTTGATTTTTCTGTCCTCACACATTTACAGCTAGGGTGAACTAGGTCCTCCCAGCAGGAATAAAGAAATACTTTTTCTTTTTAAATTACAAGCACAATTTATCTCACAATTTAAAAACTGAACAGTAAAATTATTGTAATATGGATTCATTCTCTCTCTTTCTGCTATTTAAGAATAATTGCTTTCATGTTTTCCATGTGTCTTACATTTTGATCTCAAGCTCTTTGGAGCTGCGACCTTCTCTCTCGCTCATGTTCTATTCAGCTCTTTTAATACCATCACCGTTACACATCTGTGACTTCAGCTGTGTTAGAGCATCTCCTTCCTTGATCCTCGGGAGTCTGTCTCAAAAACCAAAGAAGTGTAGTCATTACAGGACGATACTAACAGGATCTCTTTTTTTTTCCTCTTGCAACTTGGCTCTTGAAGAGAAATTGTGACCTAAGGGTTAAGACTGTAAGTCACAACTTCACGGTGAGATTTTTGCATGACCTGGCCTCGGGGACTGTTGGCTAGTTGCTGCCTTGGCTTCTCTTCATCCCTCTGTGAAAGGGGAACAGTGATTACAGGACAGTGTTACCCCAAGACTTGCCTCATTATAGTTTCTATGAAGAGCTTTGGACTCTTTGGAAAGCAGACAGTACGGGAAGAGATGGTATGTAGTTTTTGGAAAAGGCTGGTTTTGCTGCCTCTCCAAAAGCAGATGACATTGCATGTGTAGTAGTCAGGGGTCTTTGCATAGTGCTGTACAGAGGGGTTCTTCTGCTAGCAGTAAAGCAGACAAATAAAAAAGCCTTCAAAGTCGTGCTCCTGTTAGTGATACAAGTCCCCAAACAGGGAGAAAAGATGCATTATTGTTTGAGCAGTATACATGATGGAAAATAATTTACTTTTTAATCCTAAAGAAAGACGTTTGCCAGATGAAAGAGAGCTGAACTGTAGTATAGGAAGTTCTGCAGTTGCCTTTCCAGCAGGATAGTGCAGTCTGCAGGTAATTAAACAACAGAAACCAATACTCATAATTCAACAGTATGTCTTAGCTATTATTTGGCAATTCTTTTTCTCTTGAAAGCTCTTATACATAAATATGAGCTTAAAATGGAAATTACTCATAAGAAGTTTAATTTCATTGTGAATTGTTCTCATAGAGCAATATGCAATGACATTTGTAAAAGAACCAAATCTCTCTTACTGCCAGCCGAAGCTGACCTGCACTCTTACAAAGTCTGCTGTTTTGAATTTGAATGTGCTACCTGGTGCGTGGGCAGCAGGCCCCAGAGAGATGATACACCAGTCTGGCAACTCTCCGTGAAGCGGAAAGGTGCTGACAAACTGAAGGGGATTTAGAAACTGGCAACTAGAATGAGAAGACACAGGATTTTCATTTTTCTGGAGAGATTAAGACCTGGCTATTTTTATAGCAAGGTTGATTACAACCCCCAAACTAAACCCCACTACTCGGACAGAGAAACGAATTATCATCTGGAAGCTCTTTTCCTAGTACTTGCAGCGTTCACCATGGTGAGGCCAGCAGAGGAAAGCGAGATTTCCAGGTGCCCTCCAGCCAAGAGGAGGACAGGCTCCTGCACCGGACCACCCTGCAGAGCCACTTTTCCTAGGGCCCGGGGAGGCTGACATCCCTGTGCGGCCCCTGTCCTGCGGTGTTCACAGACACTGCTTCACTTTCTGAAAGCTGTTTCAGGAGGAATGGGCATTTTGAATAGAAGCCACTTTGACTTCTCAGACTTAAATATTAAGAAGTTTTGTTACTTCTTTCATTCCTTTTTTAGTGTTGGTTTCTTTCTGAACACCTGTTTCAACCCAGAGGACTCTGTTTCTCATGAGCTAGTTTTTAGTAAATACTACAAAGCAATTTAGTATTTAGTCAATATTAAGAAGCAATACCTGGCTTTTCCAGCTTGAACCAATATGAGCAACGTGAAAAACAAGAATGTTTCCAAGTACGATCCTGTTACCAGAACGCACACTGATAGACACCTCACCCCGCCTGCCCCCTGCCTGGCCTCTGCATCCGGATGCCAAAAAGAGCAGGCACTTAACTTCAGGCTTAAGATGAACATGTCTAAGGTAACAATGCTCTTTTTAGTAACTTAACTGCTTAAAAGAAAAAGAAGTAAAGAAACCACAGTTTGAAAGCATGAAAAAGCAGAAGGATACTGGGGAATAGCACTGACTAACTCATGCTAATGCAGGGTCCCTCAACCATGTAGAATCAGCTTCAGCTAACCAGGAGCAACTTAATTACTTCTGTTCAATGGTTTTCCACCTACATGTTTATCGTAGTTCATACTCTTGAAAAGTGCTGAAGAAACAGCTCTGGGGATAAAAGGCTGCTCCTCTCATAGGTAACGGGTGCTGCAAAAACTCTTTCTGAAAGCTTCTGTGCTGCACATATCCAGGATGCCTCCATCCGGCAGGATTGTCTGGCTCCTAATGATGTGACAGTTCAGGCTCTGTGATTTTTTTCCAGTGCTTGGGATTAGTAAATAAGGGGATCCCTTCGCACCAGTTGAAAGGGTAAGTTTTGTTTGAACAAAATACCCCAAACCAAAAACCCCTCAAGGCTGCCCCTTCCTGTATCTTAAGGCGAGAAACTAGCAGTAGATAGGAAGGAAACTCTGTTGCACACACAGCCTCTCTGAAACGTTTAAATGATTGAACAGGAGCAAGAGGTTCATGTATCAGATTATCAATCTCTTACAGTGTCCAGTCCCCCATAAATCTTGGTGTCAAAGACGACAGGACACATCCTTCCTGCCACAGCCACATGCAGCATTGGCCACAGCACAGCCAGGGCAAGGCTCGTGAGCCCTGCAGATGGAACACAGAAATGTTCTCCAAATCCGGCAAGGTTGGCAGGGGGGTCACCTAAACATAGGCAGGAACAAGCTCATCTTCAGTTGTGCATAGCCACTGGACACACATTCTCTGATGAGGGACAACAACTGACCAGATCCTGCACGGATGTGAAGGTGCTGGTATTTGCACCAAATAGTTAATAGGCCCTAAGGATTAGTAATTACACAAATAAATATATAGCTAATTAAAAAACTGTTATCCTGTACTTTCAAACTTCTTGTTCCCAAGAAGTGAATCAGGCCTCTCATCAGATAATTTATAGAATACCAGTTTCCATAACAACATAATTGCTCAATGAAGCAAAAATACCTGGCAGAGTTGCCATTATCATGAAATAATTGACCACAACAGCAAGTGAAGGAGGCTGCATTAAAACCAAGATTGCTTCATGTCAACATGGCCAATTGCAATCCAATAATGCTAGATCAAAGACCATAGTTCCCAACGTGAGTCACTATGAATTGCAGCATGTACATAAGAAGCAGAGCAAGATGGTAGTGGACAAATATTTTTCCCCACAACAAAGCACAAAGTCATGTCTAATCATTTAATGGTTGCAGAACTCCATGGCCAACGCTATGACAGGTAATTTTAGGACCTAATGGTTTCCTATAAAGAAATACAAGCAAGAACATCTCACTCACTCACTCACTTATGTCTTCACATAAGCAAAGGCACAGGCTACTTTTTCTTCTTTAATAGCGCGTTTGTTCCACAAAGACTTGTCAAACATTGTCATGTTGTAAGATTCAGGAGGGAGTAACTCACACCCACTGCTGAGAACACCTACTTCATTAAAAAAAAACCCCAGCTCTAGTCTAGATGTAGATCTACATCTACCCATGGAGCCATTACATCTTTACTCCTGTGGACTGCAGAAG
This sequence comes from Fregata magnificens, assembly GCA_013389945.1. NCBI lineage: Eukaryota > Metazoa > Chordata > Aves > Suliformes > Fregatidae > Fregata > Fregata magnificens. Next base: position 43,854 of record WAAD01037327.1, read on the forward strand.
CAGCAAGCCCAGGGCCAGGTTTGTGTGGAAGTGCTCAGGCCCCCTCTCAAGCGGGTCTGCGGTGCCCACCCTGCACGGCCCTGCCGCAGGTCTGCTCTGGCCCCTATTGTGCTCACCACGTCCCCAGGACATTTTTTGTTTCTTTGCCGCTTCTCCAGCTGAGAAAGCTTGCAGCAACGAGAAGCAGTGCTGCAGCTGCTCTGAGTAGCATATGTCTGTAACACGATGCAGAAGGCACGCGACGGCAATCCCTGCAGCTGGTGCAAGAGTATGTGGGGATGGGAGCCCTCCTGGGATAAGTGTTGGAGAATTGTCCCGGTAAGAAGGAGCCAGCTTAGGCCCTGTCTGCGTCCAGAGTCTACCTGGAGCACGGTAAGTCGAGAAGGAGCCCTGGGTACAAAGTAGCGTGTATGTCATATGGCTGGTCAGGGCCAGGTGTAAAACAAAGTCAAATTGCCAGTGTGGTACCTCTAACAAATCAAGCTGGCCTGAAATATTGGCCATGCAACTCCACTAGCTCCAGAGTAGTTCTGCTTGTTCCCAGCACTGTCGGCTTTGTTCTGGAGTGACCATTATGGCATGCTTCCAAACTTCACACCTCAAAGTGACTAAAAGCTGTAGTACAAAGTATTTATGTCTCTAACTCATAGATGTCTCCGTACGATATTCATATGTGCCATATAACAAGTCAAAACCATTACCCTATTCTTTTCCCTTTGCATCCCGTGTTCCTTACATGCAGGCAGTATGGTGAGCACAGTATGGTATCAGCTCTGTCCTTAGGCAGTCCTGAGTCACCCAGGCCATGCTTTATACCCTTCGCAGTCAAGGGATTTTTTCCCTGACTTCGATGTTATGAGTCACCTTGGCGGATGAGTGCTTTTCCTGCTCTAACTGACGTAATATAACCCTGGGAAACAACAAACTTGCTGGGAACTCTGTGAGGATCCTGAGCCTTGGGAAGAATCAGGATGGTCTTTTATTTTACTACATGTTGCTTGGCTAACGCTCATAACAGCTTTCTTTTCCCTTCCGTTTAACCAGAAAATTCTGTTCTCTTCTCCCTTACTAACCTCTGAAAATACTCTTTCCCATCTTGTATTTCCTCTAGCCAGCACCAGGGAAAATGTTGGCACACACATACCGGATAGCTTTAGACATTACAGAAGCAAAGAGAAAAACAGGTCACACATGAGTCTTATCTCTGGCTTTGCAGTTCTGCCCTGCGTCGAAAGCAAGACACGTATGTCCTTTAATTATTCATTTGGGTAACTGCAAACCCTGAGCAAACTCTCTTAGGCTGCCTGCACCTCTTGCTGCCCCTCTTGCAGCAGCAGGAGGCTGTGGTACATGGAAGCACCTCAGCACGGGGGTACGCAAACAACCAGAATAAAACATTTGTCAGAAATAAAGTGCAGTAAAGCAAAGAGAAAAATAAAGCAATTAATCATTCAAAAAGATGAGAGAGAGCAGGAGAGTATGGCAAAAGAAATCTGATAACTTGTGCCGCCTCCCCTGGAAGACTGTCAGCCCACTGACAGGAAGATTAAGGATGCTGATGGGAATTCCTCTCTCACCACAGCCAGCTTTAAAAGCACAGGAGAATAATCTACTTGTACAGGTCTGGCTGTGGCTTTGCCACAACACATCTTTTTCTCCCCTCACTCTAAGTAAAAAAGGATGATCCCTTGCAGTGCTTGTTTTCTGAGTGCTGCCCTCACAGCTGAGGTGAAAGTATTGATTGAAGCACTTGGACATTTATTGGATTTGTGGCTTTTCTGATGTGTGAAAAATGTTTTGTCCTGCTTAACTCATACAGTCCTACATACTCCAGTATTTGTTGGTGTAACCACCAAAGGTCCAGACCCTCTGCCACACTTCCTTTGTGAAGACACCAACCGGAGAAACCCCTGGAAGGCAGAACACTAATTTCAAAGCATCGGTTTTAACAATATACTCGACACTGGGCTTGAAGAGCCTGCACAGCTTAGAGCTCACCTCTCCTTGACCCTCTGGGGAGGACAATACACATTGCCATATCCATAGCTTAAGCTGGATTGCCTGTTTCAGTATCTTGCTCCTTTAGGAACCTGTTTAGCAGCGAATTGCACTGGCAGATTGCCCTGAATGGCTCCTTGAGTGAAGTTCTCCAACCGTCCCCATGGCTCATTTACTGGATTGGGTAACCCTGGGATGGGGAAAAGCAAGAAGGGGAAATTACTTAGCAACAAAGTCAGTGCTGTCCTTTTTCCCCATACAGGATAGAACGTTTTGCTACTCGCTTTTCTTTTACAGCCCTGTAAGTTTTTCACCTGAGCAAGAAAAGAATGATTGCTCCTCTTAGAGGCAATCTTACACCACTCTCTTATACCAATGCTTTATTTTCACCCTCATTTCCTAATACCACAGAGAAGGCCTTCATATGTCCTGGATGAGGTGACCTTTTTGTGTTATGTGATGACATCACTTGCATCAGTCACTTGCTCTCTGTTCTCTGCGTGCCTGCATCAGCCTGGCCTTTTTGCATTTTCAGAAAGGGTCACCCCTGTGGTGGTTTCCACGCTGAAAGATAATTTACACTGTATACACAGGAACCTTCCGCGCTGCAAGAGCATCGGCTCCTGAAATGCTTGATCTAAATCTCCACAAGAACTACCCGCTATTTGCAGGTCTTAGTACCTGAGTAGTGAAGTCTTGCATCAGGCTTGAGCACTGCAATTAAAAAAAACCCTCATGTTTGACTAGTTTCACTTACCTCATTCTTCTTTTTTCTAGGCCGAGGTTCTCCAAAGGACATGGCCAAGCCTAACTAGGGGAAGAAGAACAGAAATGGGAGTCAGCTGTCTGCCTGTGGACAGCAACTCTCCCAGCTCTCAGCTGGGAGGATCACTTTAGGATCCTAATGGAAAATGCCACCATATAGCTGTGAAGAAACTGTAATGTTGTGTTCTTAACAGTTTTTCATGGATATTTGACTGGGATAACACACACAAGATAAAATACTAGTAAGTAACATACAAAGGAGTTTTAAAAAACAGTAACCTAATACATTTCTAAAAAGTCAAATCAATAATTAAATTCACAGAACAATGGATTTTTTTTTAAGTGGAAGTTAAAATAACAGGTCATGCTGCGAACAAAGCTTTAATCTAAGGTTACTCCGGGTAACGCTGTCATGTTTTGCAGTCAATAGGACCCAGGTGAGCATCAAGCTTGTATAGATGCCTGACTGAGATGGTGGCATATCTACAATACATAGCACTGATTTATACATGCTTTTTCTCACCATCCAGGCAATAGCTTTTTTTTCCCCTCCCTATCCTAACAGCTGCAGCTATGGGTTCTGTTTCAGGCTTTGGTTGGGGGATTAAAACCATCTCAGTATAATCTCTTTTTGGTTTATACACTGAAAGAAGCATTAGAGATGAAAATTAATGCCACAATGGATTTCATTAATCACACCAGAAGGCTTGGTTTGCTGTAGTAGGCACTTCCAGCAGAAGGTGCTCACAATCAGTTTAAATATTAAACGCCTTCCTCTGTTTAAATAGTGATGATCAAATCTGTGAAAGCATGGTTCCCGCGTCGGGGCAGGGGGATTCTTTTAAAAGGGCCAATACTGTTCAAATCATCTCGCCTTATGGTGAGTCCTGCTTTCCAGCAATGTAAGCATCAGTTGATTGCAAGGACAAAAGGTCTAGCAAAATCGGTGCCTGGGGGAATTGCTGTGAGCTAAAGAAGGCGTCACCTCTGGGTCACCAGTGCAAAAGAAATCACAGGCATAGTAGCCAACAGTCACCATCGTGGGACGGGTGCTAGCAGGCAGCATGGCACAGGGTACCAGGTCTCTGCCTGGTCTTTGGAGAGCAGGTGCTCACATTACAAAAGCGTCACTAGCGTTAACCGACGCTGCCAGGAAAAGGGCCAAGTGTCGACAAGTCCTGCTAGCTGGGCTGTTGGGGCGTATCCCCCACAAAAGGCTAAGTCCCAGTGGCAGATGGCCAGAGGGAAGTTTGCATTCCCACAATTCATGCTCTAACCGTTACGAATAATCAGCGATTCTCCAGGGCCCTGCGTCTTGACGCGAGGCAGGAGCCAGCCCTGCTAGAAAACTGCATCAGCCATCAACTGTCCCAGCCAAAAACATCCTTGGACTGATGTGTTGGGGCAATTGCATACAGATGAACACGGTCTAAGTGAATCTTCTGTAGGAGGAAGGAAAGCAAGCCCCACGGAAGCAGAGGCCAAAGAGAAAAGCTGTAAAATTCATCATTTCTTTCTGCAGAATCTGGGAGTCAAGAGCACAGGTTTCCTTAAAAATGCTTTTGTTCAATCACTAGTAAAGCCTCGCTTGAAATTAAAGCATAATCAGGAATTGAAGAAACGCAGTCTTAGCAAATGTGACAATATACAGCCTTACCCTGTCTCAGCCTCCCTCCCATGGCAAGAAGGACCGTGATGCCTGGATCTAAGGGGGCAGAAAGTCAAGAAAACCAGAACTGAAAAACCAACTGGTCCTGCCCCCAATAGAACCTCCTCCCAGAGAGAAAAGCGCTATGAGCAGAACCGACTACAACTCCCAACGTTCACTGAGGCTGCTTTTAAGACAAATTTTATCCGGGAACATCCTAAACAATTTGAAATCGAAAGCAAGCCCCAGTGGTTGTTGGAAGCTGTAGTCGACTCTCCAGGGGTGAACTACTGAGTAGAAAGATCCCGAGAGCTGCTCTTGTAACCAAAAGAGCCCTGCCAGGGAGCTGGAGGAGCAGGTAGCGAGCGGGAAGACAGCGCCGTGCCCCTTCGGGGGCGCCAAGCTCCCTCCTCGGGCTTCTCAGGGCACCCCAATGTTTTGGGGGGACTTTTGGCCTGGGCCTGCCGCCGAAACGCCGAGGGCGGATGGCAGCAGGCGGTCCCGGCGGGACCCGTGCCCAGCCGAAAAGCAACCCCCCCCGCCGCCCGCGCAGCCTGCCCCC
>WAAD01037327.1:49166-116246 GCA_013389945.1 Fregata magnificens
CCGGGCCGCGGCCCCCGGCAGCCCCGCCGTCTTTCCCCGCGGAAAGCGGCCCCTTCCCGGACAAATCCCGGGGGCGGCGGGCAGGCACCGGCCCTGCCGGGCAGCCCACGGAACTCCCTGGGGCCGTGATGGGGAAGAAAGGGTCTAAGAAAGCCTTCTTAGGCCTGGGGGGGGGGGGCAAAACCGCCGTTCCCCCCCCCCCCCCCGCGGCCGCGGCGTATCGGCCTGGGGACGGGCTGCAGCACCTTGCTTCGAGAGGTTCCTGTGGGTGCTGTTTTGCCCCAGGACCCAGGTACCACCAGGGCAATGCTTGGCTCGTCACAGAAATGCCTCGGAAGTTAAATTTATACGGCAGGTACCGAGCTACAGAGCATATGTAACCCTATGCTTAAGCTGTTGCAGCTAAGGCATCAGGCATGGCGGGAGATAAGCCCTAACGATACGTCTCTGTTAGCTGGTTGCTCTGAAAAATGCCTACAGGTATCTGGAGAGAGCTGTTTGCCAGGAACTCGGTGGATTGAGCTATTTATCGATTTTTAAGGATGAAATAGAGCTATTACAAAGAAAGAGACTTGTGCAGGCAGCTTCTTTTGGAACAACTCGTGCACAACTATGTAAGAGAGCCACTATCACCCCCACTCTTTTTCTCAGAGATGCTCTTGAAATTTTAATTCTCCCAGCAAGTAATACTGCTTAAAGGCTGAGAAAAAGCCTCTCTCGCCTTTCTGGAGAGAGTTTGAACAGTGCTGGATTAACATTCAAATTTCAAGTCACAGCCCTAGACCAGTTCTTTCTGCACAGTCCTGCATATTCCCCTGTTCCTTCCTCATGGACTTACATCTCTTAAGTTCAAGAGGATTTGTGAAATTACTGTACGGCCTTCGTTCTCCTGACAAAATTCCTCTCTAACCTTAGCACTTTACCCTAGCTGATCCCTTCCTCTTTGCAGGGAAATCTCTCTGCATTTACTATTCTGATAGAAACCATAGTGAGGGTGACATATGCTCAAATTGTTGTTTAGTGGCACTATTTATCAGATTAAAATCTCCCAGAGCATTAAAATTTGCCAGAGCGAATGTTTTCAGGTTGATCTTTAAGCAAGAACAGACATATGTGGCGCTGTGCTGACGTGGTATTCCCGATGAGTTGGAGTAGAACCTTTCCCACCATCAAAGGAAAAATGCAGAAGTTTAGGTACTTGCTGAGCTGCCTGTTAGGGAGTTCGGGAGTCTCAAATACCACTCGCTGTTTGCCAAATGTAAAGATGAAAAGGAGGGGGGGAAAACTATGACTTTATAGTACTTTAAATAACATCCCTCAAATGTTTACCTCTGCTCTTACGGGCCCATTCAGAAGGTGAATGAAGGGGTGGTAAAGGCAGCCAATTGTTTACATCTCCTCATCCCATTACTATCACTCTAACTTTCCAGTTGAATAACAGATTCCTGCTTTTCAGGCTACCCATCTGATAGGAGTCACTGTTATCTACTTAAGGGTCAGACTTTTTCTGCTGGGTTTGGCAGATCTAAGATGGTGCTACTTCACACAAAAAAATCAAACTTGAACATTAATCTTCTACAACACAAGCCTGCTAATCCCAGCCTCTGCAGATTAAACGTTGGCCTCCTCCTGTTACCACTGAGGTGAACAAAATTTCACAATAAGCTTTTCAACCTCGGAGGAGCAGGGAGGAAGGACCCGCATCTGTTACCTCCTTCCCTACACTGAGAACTTTCCGATGATGACCAGAAGCAAAGTCTCAGATGAGATCCTTGGTGACAATTGCACCTGATACAGTGATGTTTAAATAGCGTTTAGGTGGAGAGATTTTCTCCCAGTTAACAGTCCAAAGTTGGTTACAAGAGCTCAGTGAAGCTTCTCCATTTCCCAACAGCCAATATGCTGGCCTGCTCCTTTGGTGCTTTGCCTCGAGACTAAATACGTTCTAGTTTTGTGGGTTCATTCCTGAAGTGTCGCATTCCTGCCATACACCTACTCTAGCAACTCTTTCACTTCACAGCCTGAATTCAAATCCATTTCTAATCATGGAATTGAAGACCTGTGATAAATTCTGATATGTGATCCTAGTCAGTTTTATCCTCTGTAAAGGATTAAAACAGCTAATACCTGTGTTCCTCTGACACAGAGAAGCTTGCCGTGTCCAAGCATTTTACAGTATGAACCCTCTTTATCAGCTGGGAAACTCCCCCTTGCTCTCATCTCTTGATGAGGACCAGCCCAGCTCAGTTACGTTGAAGAGAAGCTGTTTTCAGAAGAAAACGTCTTCTAGAAAGCAGTTCTGTGTAAAAATCAGTGAGCAGCTGGTGGTTGGAGAGACACTTGGAAAACAAGAAACTCCTCTACTGAGGACAGCAGTTTGCCCTGTTATCACTACATGAAAAAAAAACCACCCTACCCAGATCTGCAGTCTTGCGGGTGCTGGGGTGAGGGCAGGCAAGGGGAGACAGTTGCTGGGAGAGGAAGAGGCAGGAGGAATCAGTCAGCATGTCCGGTCTGGTTTATCCTCCCTCTTTGCAACAGCCTCTCTATGCCCCACTGCACTGTTCTGGTTTCTCCATCACAACAGAATAAACTTGATATTCTTCATCTCCCTCTAACTCCAGCCTGTGTGATGGCCCTTTATTGGAGCTGTATGCAGCGCGGATTTGCTTTTGCAGTAAAAGACTAAAGTGGTTTTTAAATGATTGACAAGGCTTGTCAGTGGCTTCTAAATCACATTTGAGTATGTCTGGGGAACTTTGGTTGCGGTGCTGCTCCTCAGCAGGCTGAAGTTTCATCTTCCATTTAGAGAAGGCCCTGGATCTTTCTAAACGTTGCCTAGCAGTGAAGGAGACAAGAGCTATAAAAGACAGCATTTTCAGTGTGCCGCTAAAAGTGAAATTGTGGCTGCTCCAGGCACGCTTAGGCTACAGACAAGATTTCTTTGCAATGGTTGTCATGGGCCTGGTGCTGGGATCTCATGCCTACCTATTGCATTAAAAATGATTATAATAATACTTAGCGCTCTCATTTGCAAGGGGTACTCACTCTTTTAGTGTCTGAAACACAGGGAAATACTTTTGCTTTGGGCCAGTGGTTTTAGTCAGCCTTCCCTCCCATTTGAGGGTTTTCCAGAAAGTCCTGAATTTGCAGGAAGATTTGGAAGGGTACAAGCAGGGTGCTGCTACACCACGCTGGAAGGAGCATAGGAAAGGATTTGGAGATAAGGTCGAGAAAGAGAAAACATGGCATCTTCTGCAGAGCAAGAGGTGGAAGATTCATGATAACGCAGGCCAGAGGGCTGCTGGAGAAGTGGAGAGCTTTGACATTCAGACCTGCTCGTGAAGGTGGCAGAGACCCTGCAAGGGAGGCTGTGTGTCATCAGCAGTAGGCACCCAGGGGAAACAGCCACCTCACAGCCTGTGTTTCTAACAAGCAATAAAAAGCCACCTCACACAAATGCAGTGCAATTTTCTTTTCCTCCTAGCACGTTTATTTTGCCCTCCTATCGTAAGTGCCATGGGGATTGCTCACTGGGGGATGATGCTCTGGGAAAAATGGGCGAGTGCTACACCCAGTGAGTTTCTGTTCTTTGCTAAGACACGTTCCTAAAAGGCTGGTGAATCTGATAAAGAGTAGCAGCAGGTTATTCTGGGGGACAGAAGACAACCAACAAGGAGAGGGCTCCTGCTCTTCAGGTTTCCCTGCTAATCTTGGGACATGCCCAGCTTCCCGGTCTGTGACTGTTCTGCAAGTATGCACGTGGCGTCGGTCACCAGGGGAAATTCAAGCTCAGAGTTTCAGAGCTGGGATTCTTTCAAATGGGCACAACATAAATCTGGTTTGACCTGATTTGCAGCTCTGTTTCAGTAAAGCCCTCATTTAACTGAGCCTGCAAAACATGCAAAAGTTCCGCCAGATTCGTGCTGTCCTTCATTTGCCAGCCAGTCCTAAGCAGAGCAGAGTCTCCAGAACTGAGAGTGCTTTCTAAAAAACCTGCAACCCAGAACATGCATGTACGTAATGTCTATAGAAACTACTTCATTGCATCCATTGCCATTCCAGAGCGGACTGCATCAAACAATAGAGTTACTGTGTGCTATCAAACTACCAGACAACTAATTAGGTCAGGAATAGAAGGAGCAAATGGATAGACGACTGAACCGTTGTTCATAAGACCCATACAACAAGAAAGATGCCTCATCTAGATTCCTCATCAGCAGTAAGGATACAATTTGTGTAGTTTTGACTATAAAGGCAGTTTTTAAAAGAATTATGCCACTGCCCACTGAAATATTGCTTTGGAGTTAAGCTAGGCTCTGCCAAATCAATTGGCCTGCCTGACCTATATATTCCGCCTATTGACATGCAGCCTGCTTTACTCTTTTGGCAGTTGTTTCAGTAAAAATTCGATGTGCCGATCTCCAGAGGCCAAGGATAGGCCAATTGCTGGAAATGGAAAGCAAGTTTAGTGCCAATGACCTGCCCTGACATGGGACTGCCACCTCCATGGCATTGTCATGCTCTAGTACCATTCTCTTTCCTGCACAAAAGGTTTCAGCCCTAAGCACAGAGGAGGAAAAGGAGGCAGCGTTCACTTTTTTCCTGCCTTCCTAACCTCTTCTCCCCCCTGTTATCTAGCACCTAGAACAAGAGAAACACGAACTAAGGAGACGATTTGAGAACAAAGAAGGAGAATGGGAAGGAAGGGTGTCTGAACTGGAAAGCGACGTGAAGCAGCTGCAGGACGAGCTGGAGAGGCAGCAGGTTCACCTGCGTGAAGCCGACCGCGAGAAGACGCGGGCCGTCCAGGAACTCTCCGAACAGAACCAAAGACTCCTGGACCAGCTCAGCAGGGTGAGTCACCGCGGCACGGTGAGGGCAGGCACCCAGCCGCCTTGGTCATGGGAAAGGCTCACAGCTCTGCTATAAACCGCCTTTCAGGCAAATGAGTGGGAAAGCTTCCTGTGTAAGGAAAAAATAATGGTTCTGCATCTGGTCAGATTACACAGGTGTCCTATAAAACATGCTGCCTTTAAACGGAGTTTTACACCTTTAAGGAGCGCTGCATTTCATTGGCAAAACAGTTATGTTTCTGGGTTGAGTGGTCATTTACTGCATAGATGTCTCTCTCAACTGTTTTTGTATCTAAAACTGATTTAGAAAATTGTTTCTAATTTACAAATAGGCTGAACAAATGAAGCACGCAAGAAAAAGGCTAATCTGTGACAGTGAGGTGAATGGCTTTTTGCTGGCCTCCCTCTTTTGACGTACATTGGCTATAATGTTCTAGAATTGAACATACGATGTCATTCTAAGATGGTGTGTCCCTGCAGATAACTTTGCCATGGTTAGATGTGTGAGAACCTACTGAAATTCCTTGGAATGGCATGTTTCAGCAAAGAGCTTAACTTGCCTCTGAACGAATGAGGATTTATAGTGAGGCTGCTACAAATCAGCCTAATTGACTGAATACTTCCAGCATGGGTTTCTTTCTGACAGCAAAAACCAACAGTTTCTGCCACCTCCCCCAGAAGTTAACTTGTCTTCTGGAGTTAAGAACCTTGGTCTTTTTTCTCCCCACTGGACAGTTAGTACAAACTATAATTTTAATGCCTGAGAACACAGTTACTCCAGCAGATGAAAGCATTTTCTTCTCACCAGTTACTTATCCCCCAAAATAGCATAGAACAAAAGCACACAGCACAGACTCATGCTGAAGAGACCCATTTAATGTTGTAAGAGCACATTTCAGAGTAGATTCCCCCAGAGGTGAGCCTCTGGGGCTGACACAGGGATTGCCTAAGGGAGCGTCGAAACCTCAATCACAACACTAGGACCAGAAGACTCTGAAATGGGCCAAGTGTACAGGGCTCCTCACTTGTCTTCACTCAGTCTGGGTATGCAGTTTTCCTGTGCCTCTGGAGGTGAGAAGAGCAGGTCTTGGGTATAACACTCTCTACTGGCACTTGAGGAAATCATTCCTCATTCTGCTATAGATTTTCTTGTCAAGTACTAAAAAAGCCACTTAGTCTGTGGATTTTTTTTTTTTAACTGGCTTAAAAAAAACCAAAACCAAACAAAAAAACCCCCCAACTTCCTTAACTCAGGAACACTGCTAAGTTTACCCGCGTTTTTAAAGCAATATCTCCCAAGTGTAGCAGATGAGCTAGTTAAGATCTTTCACCTCTTCTCTGGACAGAGCATATTTCACATACAACATGGATGAGAGATTCCACCCAAGCCCTTGCAGAGCTCCTGTGTTGTATCAGGTTTCTTATCCAGGGCTAAGAACTTGGCTCCCATCAGATTTGGTGACCCTCAGTGATTTTCTGTATGCATGATTTCCATCACTGGCTGGGAAATTTAAGATTTGTTATGGCATAAGCACAAACTGAAAGACCAGTCTAGAAGATAGGAGAGGAAAACCAGACAGCTTGCTTTGGCCTTTAAGCCGCATGGGATTATCCTCACGTGACACTTGTGCTACAGGAGCCTTTCGCAGCCCAGATGCTCAGAGAGCTGCTCAGCTAAGCCTTGTGCAAAGGAACAACCAAGTTAGGTCTACCAGCATGCAACGTCCAGGCATGGATTTTGTTCCCTTAACTCCCTACTACTGCCAGCAAGAATCTTCATCCATCCACCCACTTCAGAACTGCCACATCCTGGGAAAGAGTTGAGTCTTGGTGCTGCCGTCACTGCTCCAGCCCACCTCTGCGCCCGGCTTGGAGAAGAGGACTGTTGTTCTCCAGTGCAGATGACGCAGACTGATAGAGACAGCTTACGCTTGCCGAGGCACAATTCAGAGCTCATCGAGTTTGTCACCTGGCCAAATCTTGCTAGTAACTCAAACATAGCAATGGATATAGCAAGGGTGTAAACAGTCTTCCTAGAGTCATGAGAATCTGGGCAAACTGAAACAGAGTTGGAAATGGTCTGTTGTTATTCACCCAGGACTTTGGTTGAGGCTTTTTAAAATCTCAGCATTATATTAGCACTTGATTAGTGGGTGCTTAGTATTCCACATTTGCTGCTCCATAGTGCAATTGCAGTCTTATTTGTCTGGTCCCTTATTCTGAAAATGTTATGCATGTAATCCTTGAGGCAGTGGTAGTGCTTAAACCCTGCACCCACATAGTTCTGGCTCCCGTTACTACTTAGGCTTTCAATAGATAAAAAGGACAAATACAGCCACATGGACGTGGTTGCCTATAGCTGTATTGCCATAGGCTGGAGTCTTGCTAGGGATCATGAACTGAGCACTGGGAGAGGAAAAACCTTACAAAGAAGTGCTGTTACAGCTTCTCTGAACTTTGAGGTGTTGCTGGTATCCTCCTTGCATTCCTGGTTCTGCGTTTTGCACCTGCATTTTGTGTCACAGTGGGTTGTTTGGGAGGAGAGGCTTATGAGAAGTCTATGATAAAGCAATGAAAGCCTTATGCAGAGCCTCAACTCTGCCCCATCCAACACTGTATACCCTACTAGAGGCTTCACTCACAGGACAGAAAGAAAGGTTGCTCTCTGGTACAAGTCATTCTATGCTAGTAGGTACTGGCTCTTTAAATTTGAACTTCTACAGTTTTTAGCAATTAACACCTTGTGGCCCAATTTCACAATACTTGAGCATCTCTCTCCTGGGGAAGGTATTCCCTTGGCTCTAAGCTGTACATGTCAAATGACACCCTCAGCCTCACGAGCTACCAGCCCACATGGTCCTGCTTGCTCCTTCCAGGGTCCCTGGGCTTCAGCCCCTTTTACCTTAAAGCAGGGCAGCATCCACCATCTCCTTCATCCTACCCCTCCTCCTTCCTGCTGCTGTGATACTCTTTCACCAACTAATTAAGCTTTAGGACATTTTTATAATTCTGCCTTCCCCAGAGATGAAAGGCCAATCCAAGCACATACTTTTTTCCAGTCTAAACCTGGCACAAATGCTAACCAACCAAGCACGCAGTCCTGCACACCCACACAAGGATAGCAAAGGGGCCTGGAAAGCTCTGTCTTGCAATTGAAGCATGGGACTGAAAAAAATCCATCCTCAATTTTGGCAAAGACTGATAAGGAAAACTCAAGGATGGGGATTTTAAGTCTGTTCCAGTCTCTAAAAATGGGGATAACTGTCTTGCCTCAGAGTCGCCAAGAGGCTAAAATAAGGTCCATAAAATGATTTGAGGTCTTCAGATAAGATGATATAGGAGAACTTTACATATCTAATAATAGTAAGTAGGCTATAAGGAACTTTGCCTCCTCTTGAAATACAGCCTTTTGTGTGGTTCTCTGCTTTTAGCAGAACAGAGATAATGCCTGGGTTATAGCAGTATTAAACCATGGGGAAATTAGGTGGGCTGGACTGGGAGCTCATAGTGAAAGACATGATTCAGATGCCAAAGATCAAGTTTAAGATCTGCACAGTAACCTTATTTTTTAATTTGCTAAGTGATGATTAAAATCCCTTCTGCATGTTGATTTGATTTCCCTCCCCCTGCCTCAGCACAGCAAAGCATATAGTAACTCTCAGCAGTGTGCCCACACCAAGCTAAATGCCATTTTTACCTAGGAGAACTGCAGAGCACATTACGAGCAGTATGCCAAGGTACATACCACTCACCATAAATGCTCAAAGACAAAGTATAGGAGTCAAAGTACAGTTTTGCTGAGAAAGTCGAGGCTTGGGAATTATTACGTGTTCTGTTTCCAGCTCCTTCAGTCTCTCCCATCTGTTTCAGTTCCCCATTTGGAAAAAAAAAAATCCTATACTTTCTGTCCTTTTAAGTTATAAAATTTGGTGGGAATGGGTATAGGGAAAGGTGTCCTCTTACATGTGTCCACAGCACCTAACACAGCAAGAGTCGTGTCCCCACCTTTGGGCTTCTAGGGGCTACTAATGCAAATAATAACAACAAGCAGCCTTCTTCCTATAATGAGGCAACATATTACTACTTTGTCAGGAACTGAATGAAAAAAAAAGACTTTCACACTGTTTCTAAGTGGCTTCACCAGATGGCTTTCCCACACATTTCCTGCTAGCAAGCTCTGGGCTCCTGTAGCTGTTTGCTGCATGTAGCTTGGGCAAGGATGTATCCTTCCCAGCTGAGCTGGGCTTCTTTTATGGTACATATAGCATAAGGAAGTAATTTCACAATGTCAAGCTCAGGTAGTTTTTGCAATGAAAATCTGTTTTCAGTGGCAGGAAGAAGCGTGTCATCTTGCACCGCTGAAATAGCTCTTTGTGTTTAGAGAAGAGCACTTGGCTGCCACGGCATCGCTCGGAGGGGCCCTCGATCACCAAGTTCTTATATTCACTCAGCATCTGATGCCAACATACTGCTGCAAAAAAATGAGGTGTTTCAGTCAGTCCCTCTGGTATAGCAAGAAAATTATCAGCCAGCCCACAAGTCTCCACAGGAGGTTTTATTTGCTAGCCACAAAACCTTCCTTTCAGTAATATTTCAGTCGAAGGAGTTTTGTTTCTAACTTTGCGCTGTTACACGCAGCATAGCTTCAGAGGACTGGCAGGCACTGCCTGGCTTTGATTGGAGAGAAACAGGTTTTTATTCACAAATGAGCTGACCATATTATATTCGCCTTTCCAAAGCACTTTTACTTTAAATACATCCTTTTGTGGTCAACAACGTACTTACAAGAGAGGCAGCTCTATTGTCAATTATTGATTTGAAGAGCTTTTCCTGAATGGTTGTTTGTTGGGTCTATCAGCATAGGAACAATGTTGGGTTTAAGAAAACCAGACTAATCATTGAAAAAAGTTACTGGAACAAGTGTGCTGGGCAAGATTCACTGCTTTTGCCATGCCAGAGATCTGTAGATCATATCAGAGATATGAGCTAGCCTGTCCCTAATTCCTTATTTTATCTGTACAGATGCTTAATACAAGCCTCCTTATGTTTCTTTTTTATTAAGTTGTCTCCAATAGCCCAGCAGGGTATATTGGGAAGTTCCATGCACAGAGACAAGTCAGGCTGAATTTAAAAATAAAACCCCTGAAGCAGTACTTAAACAGAAGAGGATCCTGAGTGGACCTAGGCTCAAGAAGAGTTGCTTTGACTAGCCCCACATTTCAAGGTGCAGATCAGTCACTACGCTGAATTTTTTTCCACTAAAAGTCTCTAGTTTTTGCTGTGGCTCAATGTGTTTACTGGACCTATTCAGTAAGGAGTAACTTACTGTAAGGAACTCCATACTGAGCTACTCAATAGCACATGAAATCCTGCATAGCAAATCTCAATCTGCATCACCACTGAGCAGCGTAAATTGAATGGACGGGGGAGATTGCGGGAGAAAAGGCAGCATCCCTTCCTGTTGAAGGGGCTGAAGTACCTGCATTTCATTGCAGCTTAGGTAGGGCTGCTCACTCCTTGGGGTAGGCAGACAGCCCTTCCAGCATTGCTTTTTGCCTGGCATAAGGCACATTTATGTTACACATGGTGGGGCGAGAGGAAAGCAGATACCAGCAGAAGACAGAGCCAAACACTGAAGCCAGTAAACCCTCCATTAACCACATCAAGCACCCTCCAGCTCCCTGCCCCTCTGGAGTATCAGCAGATCCCAGCACTATGTAACCAGATCCCTGATCACCCAGTGAATACTAATTAGTGCACATGCAGGAAAGGCTCCTTCTCACCAGCTACTTCTCCCCTAGCAGAGAGCACTTGTTAATAATTCAGCTTCATGCCATATCAGGACTGGAGTGCTGAGGCTTTCTATGCTAACGCTGTAAATATAGGACGTGACTGCAGCTGTGTGTTCTCGCCTGCAAAGTCCTTCAATGAAATGATTCAGTGCCCTAGAAGGTAATGAAGAAACATCTTAAGGTCACTGCTGAGTGGCACTCGCCCACCATCCACCTGGGGGAAGGGAAACAGGCAGGAAGAAAGGCTCAACCCTCTGCTGCGAGTCTGGCCAAGCTTGCAGCACCCATTAACCCCATTTTAGGGCACCCAGAGCTTCAGGAGCCAACTGGAATAGGGCCATCCAGACACCAAGGCATAAATGTAGCAAACACCAAAGAAGTAATTTCAGCAAAGATGGCGGCAGGCACCCCTACAGAGTTTGCCCAAAGATTTTGCACCCACCCATTTCATACAAGATTTTTACCCTTGTATCCTTTGGTTTAAGTACTGGTGAGCACTGAGGGAATGGGCAGAAAGCCGTACACAGAATAAAACAGGGGCACACACTGCTACTGAACCACAGTGCAAAGCCCTCCCTAGGGAAAGGGTTAAAAAATTACTATTAAGGTAAAAAAAAATTATGTTACTATTAAGGCAGTGGAACTACACAAATCCCTGCTCATGGGAAAAAGGATAGCATCCGTCGGTCCCAGGGGCTGGGTGGGACCCTCATCCTCCCCCAGGGCAGTGAAGCAGGTACCCCACCATCCCTGGGGACCCCTTGCTGGTTACTAGGTGACAGCACACCACGGTCCCAGCTGGTGATGTTGCTGTGGCAACCGGGTGTGATTTCTCTGCTTGTAATGCCATGACAGCGGACATGCAGGGAGACGCACTTGTGACGTCCGAGGGAGGTGGGCGGGTGGCAGAGGCCCATCTGTCACCCCGGTGGGCTTGGCTCACTGCCAGGATGCGTCCCCAGCATCTGCCACTTCATCCCCCCCATTTCCTCCCCTGACTCATGGCAATTTTTCCCCCCAAAATCACCCTGGAGATCTCCCAGCTCAAGGCAGCCTGTTGTCCACACCACCCACAATGAGCTTTTGAGCCTGCTAGGGGAAAGGTAAACACTTTATTTTCTTGGTAAAAAGAGCTCCTTGTGAGCAGGTCAGTCAACCCACACGAAGGTGACTCTGCCAGGGCTTGGCACAATACATCTCCTGCTGCGAGTCCAGCTCAGGGAGCACAGCGCAACAGAAATGATTATCTGCCAGAGCCACTTAACCTCCACGCTGTGTATGGCTCATCTTACATCCTCAGAGGCTGGTGGTGCCTGGATGGAGCAGCAGAGACTGGCCCCATGAGACATCCCCAGCGCCCAGACCTCCTGCCCCCGACACCTTGGGCAGGCCATCAGCACGGAATGAGTGTCTGGAGCACTATCTAGAACAACTATACGCAAGTGTTAAGCACCTGGTAGTCAGCCATACACTGCTCTTCTCTGCATTTCAGCTGAGCTCAGCTTTTACTTCTAGCAAATGGTTCTGGAACAGATTTCAGGAGTTTCCACAAGGCTTCTGCCTTGAGACATTAGCACCACTAAGCCATGAACAGCTGAAAGCAGGAATCCAACATGAAACTGAAGGTGAACTTGTTCTAGGGTGAGGAGATAAAAATCTGAAAGGGTCCCTTCCTCCCCTCTTGCACTGCACTAAAAATTTCAAGTGGCTATTCTGTTTGGGTCCAAGTCTTTATAGGAATTGTTTTATTATGCAGTAGCTCAGAGGTAGGAACACGTGGGCAGAAGAGATTTTTTCAAAACATTTCTGCTTATTCACACTTGCTGTAAACACTTCCTCCAGGAGATTCTAGAAAGTAGGACACAGAAGGTATTTGCATCCAGCCACTGCATTACTAGCTAGAACCAGAGCTAAACATGATTGAAGGCTTTGCAAATATCTACATAAGAAAAATCCAATTAAAAGCATTCCATCTTTAAAGAGCCATTCTGGCTTATAAAGTTTGCACACCTTATAATGAAAGTCTTTAAATTCCTTTTTTTTTTTTAAGTAGGATTGCTTTTTCTAAATGCAATTTAGTAGACAATAGCTCAAGAGGGAGGTCTCTTCTACACTGAGGAGTTTTTTGCCAGCTGTATTAGGTGCTCTAATTACCCATGAAATCATAGAGGCCCCTTGCAAAACAGCCTAGATCTTAATCAACATTTTGTTTAGAATGGCATTTAGCAAAACCCAGTTTATTTTGAGCACAAATATAGGATCAGCAAGACTCTCTTGCTGACTTCTGATGGATGCCACAGTGCAGTACAGAGCTGGCTTATGCTCGGCAGTACCACTGCTGGGGGTGGGAAGTGCCACCATAGATGGCATCAAGAAGCTGTCTACAGGTGAGAGCACAACAGGCAACAACTGACAGATTAGGACATAAATCAAATGACCTGCATGACAGAGTGACTGGGGTAAAAGGTTGCTCATAAGTAGACCAAGAGAGCGTCTCATTTGGAGGAGATACAGGGTGTGCTAACAATTTCACTAGGTATCCTCTTATAGGGGCTCAGTTCTGTAGCTGCAGAGATTTGCACCAGATTTCCTTCATGGACAGGATCTCTGTCAGTGTCTGAGTGGGGGGACCGCCAAGATCAGAAGTGCTGGGAACATTTCCATTAACTGTTCTGACCATCTCCTAACTATTCTTCCCTGCAAGGTTCTGATGTTGAAGCATGTAAAGAACATTTTTAAAAGGAAGAATTACTCGGATAGTTTCAGCTGTGTTATGATTCTACCAAGATTAGCACAGTAATGCAGATGTGTAATAAATGTAGAGCTATCACAGAACAGTTACAAGATCTGGGGATATATGGGTAACTAAAGCATCCAGCTCACTTGAATTTGCTCTTTAATACCATTTACTAGTTCTACTGTGCAGTTCATCTGACCTAAAAAAAAAAAAATCTATTGTGTTTTGTCTTCATTGCTTCCCCCTTCCCTTTCGTCCCTCAGTCTTTCTCTCCTCCTGGATACATCTCAAAAATCAGTTGAAGCTTAAGCTATCACCAGCCTCAGGCTGGTAGTTGTCTCTGCAGTTTTGTACCTTAAGCTGATATGAGACCATGTTATCTCTTGGTTCCTTTGGGGTTAGCTTGGCCTCCACTTTCAGTACACCAAGAGGGGAAAATTTAGCCATGTGATTCCCTTGTTCTCTACATCCTTGGAAGTCTCTTCCTGAATCCACTTCCAGACTTGGCACAGTTTTGTAGTAACAGGGGTGCTCTTAGAAAGCTATTCCATTTGGCAACTATTTAGCATAAGTTTTTCATGTTTATTTGTTGAACAAAGCACCATTGTACTTGGTTGCCTACAAGCTCAGATCAAGGAAAACTGAAGTCTTCTGCAACTCAAGTATAGACCAGCAGATTTGTTGCTCACACCAGGACCACGAGGCAGGTACAAACCTTAAGACTTGCTAGAGGGAAGGGCCTATACTTACAGAAGAGATCCATAGTCCCAGTATCTTTTGCAGGTGAAGTGTTTCAGGACCAAGTAGACACCTACAAGTTTTAACAGAAGGGGACCTTTTGGAGAAGTATGTAAAGAGTTCTCCTTTGTTTCTTTGCTTGGTTAGCAAGTGGTTTGCATAGATTTTATTGCAACACCAGAAGACTGCGGCACTGAGAGACGAGGCAATAATTGTCAGCGTAAGCAAGACCCCCAGTAAAGGAAAAATCTCCTCTCCACTTAGGCAGACTGCACAAGAGTTTGAGCTTTTCTCTTGATCTTACAGAATGGGGATGAATTGGTTGGGGTTTTTTTTGTTTAAAGTGTGGATTAGGAATTTAGTGAGCTATGTGCCATACTGAAAGGCTACCACCCCAGGAAAAAGCTAGTAGTCCAGACATTACTCCTTTATAGCGTTTAAGTTTTATTCTCCATATCCCTTACACAAAGGACAATGGGTATAAGTTTCAGGATAAGAATTAGACTGGACATGAAGAAAAACATCCTTGCCATAAGGTTAGCTGAGTAGGAGAACAGATGGCCCAGAGATTCTACAAGGTCTCCATCAAAGGAAGCTTTTGGGAAGCGGCCAAGTAGTCACCAGTCAGGCAGGACTGGCTGATTTTTGCCTTGGCATGAGAAGAACTAGGCAAAGTTAAGTCTGAAAGAGGCCTTCTGAGGTTTCTCTATCTTTTATGCAGGCAAGACTTTCAGTAACATCAGGTCAAGTCTTCCTGCTATTTATGAATATTGAAGGAAAGAGGCAGAGAAGCCTGAAGGAATACTCACAAGAAATAAGTGATCTCTAAGGCTTTGGAACAGACTTGCATTTTCACTCTACATGGGCATAAAGTAACTGAGGGGTGAAAACAAATGTCAAGAGGGGACTATTCAGAAGTAGGTTCCAACCCTTGCTTGAACATGAGCTCTTGAACAGACTCAGATACTGGGGGAGTCACGCTTTCCAGCAGATTTATGTTTAGATGAAGCCAAATGAGAAAACCTGAAATGATCATGTTTGTTCAAAAGAGATTGTTTGTAGAATTTAGCAGTGTGATATTTGTCCAAATAACATCTATTGATCAGCTATAAAGTTGCACAGGGATTTGCCAACTCAAATTATTTCTGTAGTTTTTGCCTCTAATCCAGAGAGATTTATTTCCCTAGGCTTTACTGGATATTGTATTTCACTTTGTGCACAAATTCTTCCTAAATGTTGTGCTTCTTACTCTTTATTTCCCTCTCCACCTTAGCACAAGGGACCAGACATCTTAGTGAAGACTAACTAATAAATATTCAAAGCTTTAAGAGCTCAAGGCAAATGCTTATGAAATTGATGATTTCATTTATACTACTGCCTCTTCCCCAGGCCTTTCTGTGCCTGAAGCACTGGTGCCATGGGCACAAGCCCTTACCCTGCAGAGCTGCAGACAAGGAGGGGTCTCCCAGCCTTAGGCTGCTTTATCAACCTCTGCTGCAAGAAACCACTAGCTGTGGATCTGCTGAGCTACCCCATATTCATCTCAGTCAAGGCAAGACAGCCCAAAAAGCCACTATTCAACCTGCTCAGGCTCATCTGGCTTGTTTTCGTGGTATGGAGGAATGAGCTCAGCCCAGAGGGAGAGGTGGAAAGGGATGATACACACTTGGGACCAGCATTATTGGGTTTTTTCCTGCCAGATGCAATTGCATATCTCTGGTGCTTTTAAAGCTAAGTAAACACAGGCACCTCAAAATCACCCAGGCAGCACCCTGCCTTCACATGGAGCCCATGCTGGACACAGACCCCAAAACAAGCAAATAGAGAATGGTGCCATTTAAGAGCAGGGCTGGAGGCAGGCAGAAACATTGCTCACAACCAATTTTCTTGACTGGCTGGAATAGACAGGCCAAGCACCATTTTACTTTGAACCCCTTGAAGGGGAGGCAGGTGCCACTGCAGAAGTCTCTACTGAGATTGTAGCCACTGATTTGTACAATCTAAAACAACTCCTCAAAGCCCACCTACAGAGGATTAACAGGTTGATTTACTTCATTTAAAGAGGCCTCCTCCATTCCAGGCATTATCCAACCCAGCAGCTCAGAGCTGCTTACCGAGATTAACTCTGGCACCATGAGACACAGCCCATCAGCTCCAGGCTGGCTCTCAGCAGCTCCTTCCTTTCAAAGGAGTCATTTGCATCAGGCTTTGAAAACTTGGGAAATTCCTTCTGCCTTCCCATCCTTCATAATCCTCCATCCAGAGACAGTACCACAGACTAAGAAGGACAAGTTGGGGGAGAGGGAAGGAGACAGGCAGCCTTTCTCCCTTCATTACAGGTCACTGCCTCACCTCAACACAGGAAGGGAAGATTTGCCCAGTGTGGGACAGTTCCAGACCACACAGCTTTAGTGCTCCTGGTCCCAGGTACGGGCCTCCTCCATCAATCTCTGCCCCTTCTTATGGCCAGGGAGCACACTGCCAAGAAAATATTTTGCTATGTGAAACATATGATGCAGAAGCCTTTCCAAGCATGAACTTGTTCAAAAGAAGATATTAGCTCTCCTGCTTCTTCTAATCTCCCTAAGCAGAGCTATAAGCCACCCCAGGTCAGGGAAAACTGCCTAATCTGACCAAAATGCCTGTTCAGACTCACATACCAAGTAGCCCGTGACGTTAACCCTTCTCACAGCTCAGGGAATGTGACATAAGCACCCAGAGCCAGCTGCATGCGGTGCAACTGCGCTCACACTGGGGACAGGGAAGGAGCAAACAGCTGGTTATGCTGGAAAGCCATTGCCAAAGCACACATCTATGCCTATATATATATATATACACATATACCCCCCTCCGCTCTTCCCTCCCCTCACATCACTTGGCATACAAGACATTTGCATGAGGCACCTGCTCGTATTTCAAGCACGTGAAGTGGACAGTTTTCATTAAGCCTGTGTCAGCACCACAGACTGAAATGGCTTGTTTATACTTACACAGTCTGCTGATACCGCAGAGCGCAGCCAGGTGGGCAGCCATCTCGCAACACTGCAAAAGCCTCATCTGCCCCTTTGCACAGCAGCAGATGAGGCCACTGCAGGTTAAGTTGAACACATCAAGGCCAAGTTGCTGCTGCTTTAATATCACAGGGAAATTTTTTGCTTGTGTACCAACAGTCTCCCATGTTCACCACAGAAGAGGCAGTACTTCAAAGGCACTCAAATAATCACTTTTTGGTGCATTCCACCAGTATCGTTAGGCAAATGTCCATAAATACCCTTCTCACATATCTTGTCTCACTGAGATTATCCTTGTCTCCTTGGCAACCGTCAGATGATGTATAATGCTAGCAGGGATTAGCCCCAATGAGCCTTATAACCCTCGTGTAAATTCCTACTCTATGAAGAGACCTGGCCAAACGCTTTTCTTTCCTGGTAATGTTAAACCGTTGCGACAAACAATATTAAATCCAAGAACCTTTCAGTAAACCTGAGTAAGGCTGAAAACTAATATGGAGCTTTTTAAGTGGTAGTATTTGTCTTGTCCTCCAAACAAATAAATTTGAGACATGTGGATATACTTGGAGTTTCACAGCTTGACAAGTAAAGCTGTTATTTCGAATCAGTACTTAAGAGAAGGCTTGTGCCAAAAACTTGGGCTCTAATATCTTTATCTCCTTTGTCCCTTGGTGCCAGTGGGGATCACACTGGGAAATTCCAAATCCTGACAAGAGCTTAACAAACTTATGCTATGCTTTAACCTCTTAATTTCTGGAAACTAGCCTGGATTCAGGTCAACGCTTGAAAGCCATGTGCATACTCTGACACCAGTTGTACTGAGACTTGCTGCCTCTGAGCAAGCAGCTATGGGCTGCACCCTCGTGCCCCACTCCTCCCCACTGTTCAAGCGGACATGACCAAAGCATCAAGTCAAGGAGGTACAGCCCCAACACCACAAGCTTTCTGCAAGTGGAGCGTTTCTCTGCTCCATACCATGTTTGGGCCTGGTAAGGAAGAAGTTGTTTGCCCCTTGGTACCCCATTTGGCCTGCCTGGCCACCCAGAGCAGACTTTTGCCATGTGTGGTACTAACATCACACAGATGAGACCTGTCCCCACGTAGGAAAAGCAGAATATGCCAGTGCAGGGAGCCAAGGAGCACAGCGTTAAGCACAGCGTTAAGGAGCATAAGCGTTAAGCGTTGGAATGTCTAAGTGATAACAAACAGCCTGTGGTGCACAAGTGACACGGTTAAACTACTTGTTCCTTCTTCAGTCCATTTGAGTCTTCATAATGTCCCAGCTTGGGGAGATCTGCTCTAATTCAACAGAACAAAAAAATAATCTTTGAGCAGAGCCAAGGAGAGGAGGCTAGAAGACGCACCAGCCTCAGCAGCAAAACCAAAACCAGACACGCTACAGCAGAAATAAAAGTATTTCTGTAATTAAGCAAACAAATCTCTGGCACAGCATTGTGACTTCATTATGACTTCAACAGTGTGCCACAGCTGATATCTATTAGACTAATCAACTAGAGAGAGCTGAGAGAAAGGAAGGGAAAAAGGTCTCCAAGATTGTTCCAGGAGGTAGGACACAAAACAGCCAAACCAAGGGGCAATGGGGAAGCCAGTGCAGGCAGGGTAGTGACAGGCAGAAGAAAATCCAAGTCTTGGCACAAGCTGGTTAGCAATGATGCAACATGACTTCTTTGCATGCTCCTGTGGATCTCTTTGCTCCCCAGCCATCTGCCAACTCCAGCGCACACCTCATCACATGCAAGACAGGAAGGGGAAAAGGGGTCAGTGGCTTAAGGCAGGTAATTTTTAGCACAGATAGGATAAAAGTCTTCCTAACTAACTCACGTGCCTGTGTACCAGCAGAAGTTTTAAGCGACACCATTTTAGACACTCCTGCACACAGCAAGCACTCAGTAGATTTAGTATTGCTACCACAGGCTTGTGCACATAGAGAAATTCAGCTACGGCAGCAGGAGTAATAAAAACTGCTGGAAGCAGAATACCATGATCTCCTCTGTCACTGATCATATTATTCTTGCTGTCGGGCAGCAAAGGGAAGAGAAAGTTAATCATTTATATGCAGCGGTGCTAGGGAAGATCCCAGTTTAAAATCCTACTGTAGTAGCATAAGAACTGGAGCAGTAGATCAGCCCATGCTCAAGTGCAGGATAATCCACACACACTCCTGCGAGGCAGCCCTCTTTGCCGAAGATAAAGCGATAAAAGAATGTAACTAGAAAGCAATGAAAGTTGCCACAGTTAAAGTATGAGCACACTTGAACAGGGTTTTCAAAATGAAGCACACTCCAACAACCCAGTAACTTGTCAAGGAGACTTTGAAGCTGAAGAACAGCCGCTGCCACGCCACTTTTGTTGTGTTTTACTTGGTGTACTTTAGCTGGTCTCCTCTTACCTAGTTAGGGCCAGAAAGCACATACCCAGGGTTCATCACACTCATCAGTACTGACATTTGCTTAAAAGCACCAGAGCCAAAACCAACAGCATTTTCCCCACCCTCTCCCCTTTCTCCAAAAGGGCACCCGTAGGCCTTTACACACTCTGCCCCTCCATGACAAATCACTGAGGGCGAAATGGGGAATTTTGGTGAAGGAGGGAAGCATGCTCCCCTTTCTCTGGTCATGACAGCTTTATCAAGGATGCCGCTTCTTTCCATACAAAGCCTCAGCCATCAAACCTTCAGCCACCAGGGAAAAAAACATCTTTTCTCAGCATCAGACACACAGGACAGGCTGCTAATTCTCACAGCATCTGTCAGTGCAATGTTTCCCAATCTAAGATCTCGTGCAGCGCTTACAGGTCTCCGTACCCCAGTGTTGGTTTGCAGGCAGCCTCGTGGCTCGGTTGCTCAGAAACCTGGGCTGCAGATCACCCCCAGACCCATGTCTGCCTGGCACCTGCTCTCTACTGCATGCCCCAGCCCAGGCTCACCGCAAGCTTGCTGTGTCTGCATGGGGTCAGTTGTCAGAAAGCAACAGCCTCAGTGCGAAAAAAACACAGCCTGAATGATTCTTATCACTCTAAGCAGGATCTCAGGCTGGTGGGGGGGAAAGGGCTTTCAGTTCAGTGACGCCTGACCTACATTTGCAAAACCTTGGCTATAGGTGCAAGTCTAAGTATAGCATGTGTGTGCCAAATTTGCTGCCCACAGCCAAGCACAGAGCTTTTGTCTGCAACACTTTTAGTGGACTCTAGTTCACATGCAGTTACCCAGCTGTTGGGATGTTGCTACAACAGGTTTTTTTTTCTTCTGACAGCACTCCACCTCTCGTCCATCGGAAAATAACTGAATACATGAAGAGTTTGTGACTGAGGTGGCTTCCCCCATACAGGACCATCCATGCTTTACTTTAAGTGATATTCACAGATGCACCAAAGCCTGAAACTCATACAGAGAGGGGCTCTTTCCAGTCCCTGATAATGCATTCCCCTGCACGTGCACGATTTGACAGAGCATAGTATATTTTATACACCATCCTACAGTATGTGCTGCTCCCACCTTGTTTTTCAGCTAAGTTTGCTGTCCGCATCTACTTGCTTTATTTTTTATTCTCAAGCACAGCTTTTTGTACAACTTAAAGCACCAAAATGCCAGTGAGTTTGCCAAAAGCTGTTAATTAAATAAATTCATGCAAGGACTTTTTAAAAGCTAGACTGTAGGAGGACAGGGCTCCAAGGAGAGATCCACATTCTTGTTGCTGGACCCTCCCATCATCCAGAGACTCTGGCCACAGCAACACCCATGCAGTCTCTTCAGGGGAGCACCTCACCTGCCAGGCTGACATGTCTGTAAGATCTAGCCACTTACAGAAGTGCTCAGCAGTTTCCCAAAAGCTGGTTTACAGGTGTTGTTCATAAGACTTACCCTCAGCTTTGAATACACCTGCTGTGGCTTAATTTAGCAGCTCTGGCTCATGCTAGAAGTTACTGGTACATATTTGCCTCTACATACCGCTATTGGGGTGCAGACTGCTCTGAAGGCCAAGCCCCTGCCCTGAAGATCTATGACTTAAAGACCTAATCCCCTTAGTGCTTACATCTGTGGAATGGCACAAAAAGGTAAACAAGTACTTCTGTGTTCAAGCATCTGCTGCACTGAGTCATAAACTGAACCTTAGTGGAAACAGAGCAAAGCCGGGCTGAGAGGAGACAAGTGTTCATGTACTTACTATATATGGTAATGTACGAAGTATAGATCTGTATTCGACTTCAGCAGATCAGAGCACTCAGATGTTATTACTAACACATTGTAATTATCTTTTGTCAGCAATCACCAAGAGCAAGGTCTGCCTTGTGCTCAAAGTCTGCTCCAAAGACCTTATGCTCTAAACAGATCTTTTCATGCTGCCAACAAGGGAGAACAATTCAGGAATAGCTGGAGGCTGCTGAAGTACAGGAAGAAGTATTGCCAAGTTAAATGGTACCTCTAGAAGCTTTTTGTCTGCAGCTATCCAGCACAGTTCTGTTGTGTTTAGAATGACAGATCAAATACTAGCTGACCAAGAAATATTTTTAAGTAAAATGTTACCTAACAGCTCTGGAACAATCCTTCAAGAAAGTAGATTTGGACCTTTTTATTTAAGCATTGCAATTGTGACATGCTGCAATGTGGGTTTGGGGGTTTTTCCCCAAAACTCTGTGATGCACTTGCTCATTTTTATGGTGCTCACCTTTCATCCTTGATGCTACTGCACCTATCAGTGGTAAAAACATTTAGTGAAGAGAAAGCTTTAATGGAATAGTTTGAAGCTGTAGCTCCCATCCTGGCCAATATTCACTATAGGGTTTGGGTTTCCTTATTTTTTCTACAGAAAGCAGCCAGAAGTTTTACTGCATCAGCTATGATAAATAAGCCTTCCGCACAGAACATCTTCTATTTTGCTTCAGTCAAGCCAAACCCCACAAAAAAATACTTCTTAGCCCTTCCTCCTCTGGGTTTTGAAATTAATTTATCAAGTTGTGAACAAAATGAGCAAACACATCAGTACTGTTTTTAAGAAATGGCCTGATGGAAGTTATTGGGAGTCAGACTTGGCAGGGATTTAAAAGCTAATAAAACATCTCCCAGGTCAATCTACGATAAAGTTTAAATATACATTTACATTTTAGAAAATGTTTTTTCTCTTCCTTTCTGAAGGCTTCCTGAGAGAGATTAATATATTTTAAGCCAACTCCTTGAATTTTGCCCCATCTTTTTTGGCATCCACTCATTTCACATGTATGGGAATGGACACCAGTACTTTTGTGCACTCAGGCATGTTTGTAAGTGCAAGTTTGAGCATCAGGTCTACATACATTGGAAAGCTTTTGGTTTGTATATTACTACTAAATCCTAAAAGAGTATATTCTGAGCTTTACAGGGTGTATAGATGAAGATTTCAAGAGCAGGCAGAGCTGCTAGCCTGCTATCACATATTAGCTATCCCCACCAGAACTCAGTTCATTTTCTTTGAAATAAAGGAGATCGAGTGCTTAAAGCCAGAATAAGAGGCTGCAAGAAGCTTAATGATTGTGTCTTGCTTCCAGGCACAGACGTTTGAGTTTGAACACCTCCACGTTTAAAGTCTTAGACTAAAACAATTTAATAAAAAAAATAAATTCAAGAATGGAGATTGGCTGTCCTGACTTCTGACTACCAGGGGAAGACAGCAGAGCCTCTCAGAGCAGCAGGGTATGTTACATTTCTCTTTGCCCCCACCATCATCAACTTCTGCTTCTTTTTTCAAAGAGTTTTAATGACCATGTTAAGTCTTCATGTTTCCAGTTCAGCTATTTCCGAACTAGTCAGGCATTTTGTATTTCACCTGACCCACACTTACGGCTCATTAGAAATTTACTGGAAGAAGTATCTTTCATCCTTTACTCAAGTAGAAGAGTCAGGCTGAGCTCAAAAAACTTAGATTAAAAACCCACATCAAAGGTAACTTGGCCAAAATGCTCTACCAAAATGAATATGCCTTTTGTCAGGGAAAAATAACTTATTCATGGAAATTAAGCATTAGAAATGCATTAGAACTTATCTAGGAGAGCAGATGACTGAACTTACTGATGCAAAACACGGACCATCCAGCTTTCAAACTGTACCAGTTCCCTCTGCTAGGGCAAGGCAAAACTTCAGGAGCTGCAGTCTCACACACAGGCGTGCGGGGACAACAGACTCTTTAACCTGAAGGTCCCAGACCCCCCTTGCAACACACTGGACACAAGCTGTGCTCCTCTGAAATTTATGTGGTGGTTCCTCTCAGCTCCACTTTAGCATCACCGGACTTGATTATTTAAGCCATAAGCCTTTCTGCTTCCATTTACAAATAGGTAACTGAAGTGCAGAGGAACAAACGCTTCATTCAACGTCATGCGCAGCATCTACACAGAACTAGAAGAGCCTGCTAGTGTTACACTTTATTACCCTATTCCTTCTCAACAACCAGGAGCCAAGTTGCTGCCAACAAGCCCCGTACTCAGCTCTCCATTCAGAGCCCTACAACAGACACCAGCCCTGGGAGCCACTGTGCAAGGCTGTCTCAGCTCCCACATTTCTTCTGCAAGCAGAATTTGCATACAGAGAGCAAGAGCCACTGCGTTCGCTACTTAGCATTGCGTGTCCTCCAGGCACACTTTGTCCTCTGAGTTATCTCCAGTGCTAATTTATTGCAGCATTCAAAGCAGCGGGCCTCCGGCAGTCCCTCCCACAGGAAGCAGGCTGACTCATTTTTCCACACACTGTATTTTCTTCTCCACAAGAGGCAAATGCTGAGGTCAAGAATAAACCACAAAAAAAGGGAGGCTCGTGTTTAAGCACCTCCTAAAACATGTGTGCAACCCACATCCACTTGTGAAGCTACTTCTTTCATTCAAACAATGAACCTAGAGACATTACACCCAGCTGGAGTTGCCCCCATATGGCACACAACTATCTTTGCGTCTGCTCTAAACAGCAGTTCCAAATCCTGTAAGATGATTTAGCCTAAGCTAATGGTTTTTGGCCTCAGCCAAACAGTTATCTGAGCACTTACTGAAAAACAAGATGAAGACCACCATTTTGCATTCCTTCCCCTAAGCTCTTAGCCAAAGCATTCAGATATTTGCCTTGCAAACCGGTTCTCAAATATCAGCTAGCTTTATAGGAAGGGAGAAAAAGAACAATTACATTACCAGGAAAACCCTGACTATCTACTCTTTTACACTTTGCTTAGTGGTGCAGCAAAAGTTCACTATCCGTATTAAAAGATTTTTCAAGGACACTTGGAAAGAAAAAAGTAGCAGTACCTTAGTGTGTCTGAGTATTAACAGCAGTTATCTCCAGAAGCACTTCCAGCACTCCAGCCATGAGAAACATGGAAAGCAACCAAAGTCAACCAATGCAAGCACTTCACCCCCCAAAACAGGCAACTCAGCTTCAGCCTGAGCAGGTTCAGGTTTTGTGGAGGTTTCCACCAAGGAGCAAAACATCTCCACTCTAACAACACTTCTCCACCTCAATGGGCAGGCGGAAGCCCAGCCCCACACAGAAAAAAACCCAGCTGCTCCCTGCTCTCTCTTACAGCCAGCTCCCCCACTGGCCTCTGCCTCTCAGGTGTGAGGCATCTGAGCTGATGCAGCATTAACTCATTGCCATCCACAAGAGCCCAGTGCATCGCTGGGGTGTGTTGAGGGGAAACTACTCATATTTTTGGTTTGTTTTATTTTAAAACTCAGGTAAATAGGAGTGAGGTCAGAGGACATGCTAAGCATTTCCTACTTGTCCTACAGAAGGGAAAGGGGAACAGATCTGCAGCAAAGAATTCTCGCTTTCACGCAAGCAATAAAGTATCATATTCCCAAAATGTCACAACTGTGGAGGTAGTGCAGATCTTAGTATAAGATGCCACTGCTGTCCTTTGTCTCACAGAATCCGCTCAGACTAGGTTTAATGCTACAGCCATGAGGCTTTTTCCATCAGTAGTGTGTCCCGAGCCTGATGCTTATAAAAGAGTAATTCCAGTGCCTCTTCTCCATTACTCAGACTCCTTGCTTTGGCAATTAAGGATCCTCATCCTTTAGATCTTTGATTCCCTTTTTTCTTGACAGATCCATTTTGTTCTAAAAAAAATGCTCATTTGTTTCCTCTTCTGTCCACCTGCTCTGTTGTCGGTATAGGATCCCCCAACCAATCTGGCCTGTGCTCTATGTCAGCCTGTTTCCCACTGAAGGGAAGTCTCATCAGCCTGTACAGCTGTAACAAAGGAGGTCAGGCAGTGTGCCACAAAATCAACTGCTTCTGTCTAAGCAGATATGGATTTATCGGATCCTCTGAATAAGAAGAGAGAAGGAATAACCAGGAGGAGACCTGCAGGGGTGTAAGGACCATTGCAGGTAGCTGAGCGTGAAGGCACGTGGTACAAAGGCACCAAATGCTAGATACGAAGAAATTTGCCTGAACTGTGCTGAAAAAGGTGACAGAGACAGGGAGACAGTGTGCCACATCCAGCTCACAATTTCACATAGATGTATGACTTCAGTGCCAGGCCCCGGTGAGGACACCTCAGGCTAGATGCTGCATGTCCCTACCATGGCCACCTCGCAGATCTTACCTAAACGAAGCAGCAGTCAGCTGGGGGCCAAAACCACGAGGAACACTAGGGAGGGGGCTGACGGGAGCTATGGCAGGTTGCAGAGATGGTTCCTGAGCAGAAAGAAACCTGTGTTAGGAAGTAAATCTTACCTGCAAAAGCTGAGCAGGTATACTCGCTCTGGCTACTGGTATTTAACCCGCCTGCCAGTCCAGCTGATAGCTACTGGATATATCATAGGTATGTATTACATAGCACTATCCTAGCACTTTTACAGGCTTAAATATCCATTTTTTCTAAAAATATCCCATGGGATCGATGTTAATGGTCTCTGTTGGATGTTTACAACCAAAATATTTTGGAAGTGTTGCAGGTTTCCTGAATTCTAATTTTTCCACACAACTTCTCCAGGCAGTGACAGCTCTCACACCAGGACCAAGCTGCTACATACTTTGTGTAGTTAAATTTCCTCACACCTGGGCGGTAGCAGAGCAAGGGATGAGGCAAGGAGAGGAGGATTCAGCCCCACCACATCGTTTGGCAGAGATGGGGACAATGCTGGCTCTGGCCTTGCTGCACAACACTCCCCAGCTCTGAGGTCCTGCGCTGCACTGGGGAGCGGTGGGAAGAGGTCCTTCAGAGAAGGCTTAGCCAGGTCCCCCTCCTCCTCCTCCTTCAGCCTCGGTGCTCACAGGACTGTTTCTCACACTTTTTACCTCACTCGTCACTGCCAGACGGTGTGTTGTCCTTTCTTAAGTACATTTTTCCAGAGGCGCCACTGGCATCGCTGAGGGGCTCCGCTGTGCCCTGCAGCGGAGCTGTTGCGGAACCGGCTGGAACCGGCTGTGTCCGGCATGGGGCAGCCCCGGCCTCTCCTCAGAGAGGAGAGCAGTGCCTGGACACCTAGACCCGATAAATTCCACCCCCTGCCTCGGTGAAACGCATATTTAAAATTGTCATTAAAATACGCACTCGTCACGCACCCTTCACAAACTTCACTGATGACATCAACCAGAAAAAAATCTCCTCACACCAAAATCGAAGAGGCATCGTCACAACACCACGAAGGTGGGCAATATACGCACTCGGTACAGCTCCACCCCTCGTCCCTTCACCACTTTACAACAATAAAAAAATCCCCGCTATTAATCCAGTCCCTGGCAACGGCCAGTCCGAGCTTTGCCCGTTACATCTCCCACTCACTGTTTTCACCTCAAATTCCTCTGAATTTGTGTAAGTGATCCCCCTGTCTTTACCTCAACCTATGAGCTTTTTCATCTTATTTTCTCCCCGTCTTGCCGAGGAGGGGGAGTGAGAGAGCGGCTGGGTGGGCATCTGGCCAACCCACCCCAGTGCCATTGCTCTTCACACGTGCGGCGGCGTTGCCGCAACCGGGCTGAGGGGCCATCGGTCGGGGGATCCCTCCTCTGCACATGTAAATCAGCAAATGCAAACTGAAGCCCTCGAAAGGTGACGAATGGCGAGCGCCATTATTACGTAAGCACTTCCTGGATAGACTAATGCTTCGAATAACAATTTAAAATTGACCTGAATTAAAAGCTTTGGTAAGAATCTCTCAAAGATTTCCAAACTGGGCAACCTCCAGGCATGCAAAATATAGATGGTTGCTTATGGTGCTGGCCTGCCAAGGGCTCAAAAATAGCCATGGCCTCACCGCTTTCTTGGCATGGGTCAGCTAGCCCAGAAAACCAGGCTTCCCGCCACCGCCGGTGGGCACTGGGGTGCCGGGCTGCTGGCTGCAGTGGCGGGGCAGCAATCCCAATCCTCTGGGGCTTCCCTTGGCAGCCAGATTAATGTATTTTTTTAATTATTAGTCTAACGCGGGATGTTTGTTGTTTCCTCCTTTGCTTGCGTTTCAGTAGCCAAATATATTTTCTTCCCAGAGAAGAGCTGGGAATCTGGGAACCTGAAGCCAGGGGAGGCAGCGATTAGTGGTTTGAAGTGTTAATGGTACCACAGTGGGAATGGGGAGTCCCTTCAACTCAGCTGTTAGCAAATTAATAAAAGGGGTAACACACTCTCCTGAGTGTTACAAATTTAGCACTAATTAGGACTTCACTTTCTTAGCTATTTTAGGCAAGAAAATCTTCAATATCCTTTGTTAAATTTGAATCGTCTTGTTTGTAGAAGTAAATCATAGGGAAATATTGGTTTCTTCACCCAGCCACAGTCTATTAAGCTTTTTCCATTCTCTTTTTCTTTCTGACATGACTTATAGCTGGATGTTTTGTGTGCAGTTAGTTTTATTTAGCAAATCTTCCCCCAAAAGAGGGGAAGTGCTCCTATTTATTTACACTTATTTAATTTGTTTATTGCTCGTATATTCCAGATGTTAAACCTCTCGGAGTTATTGTAACTGGTAAGCCATATTTTTCTGCCAAATATCTGCACAGTTTTGTGTATTTTAGCACTTCAGAATGAATCATGAGAGAAGCTTAATCAGGTTTGCAATGAAAAAAGCCCTTAATTAGAGCAGAGGCCAAAATGTCCTCCTGCTCTTCCTTTCTTCTTGCACTGCCCAAATCTCATCTAAACCTTGCCTGAAGTCCAGAAAACAAATCTCACAGTTGATTGAATATATCTAATTGTGAATTGATGTCTACGCTTTTGCAGATATGTTTCAAACTCTGCCTGGTGGCTGTGTTGGCTAATTTGCCTATACCCAGGAAATTAGTTCTTTCTTAACTACAGAGCAAAGCTATGATGTTGGGCGATATATGTCTGCCTTTCTGGAAAGAATATTACCTCTCTCTAGCAAAATCAATGCATTGCTAAATGATTGACGTAACCACAAAAGGTTTTAGCTTTTACTGTTTAGGAAAACACTGATGGGGAAGAGACAGCCCTACAGTTTGCATAATGAGAGTGGAGCCAGACTGGCTGAGGCAGAAGAAACTTGCTTCAATTCAACAAAAGCCATAGCTTATTTGAGCAATAAAGGGAAAATGTAGACAGAAGGTTGCATCTTCTGATGACACTAAGTAAAAGAGCTTGTTAGAAGTAATCAGTAGTGAGCTCATGGTTTAAAACATACGTGTACACATGCACACATGTACAGCAGTGTGGAGAACCCGAGTAGACGCCGTATGAAAATACGCCATAAAGCCTGACAAATACTGGAGGCTGTCAAGGTGGCTTTCCATAAAATAACGCAAACTGATGTTAAAATCTAGACTTTATAATCAATTAGAAAGGGTAGTTCGGCAGCAGTATTAATAACCTCTGAAACAAATGTGGCATGAAAAGGGGGTTTCCATGACCAGAGCTCAGCTCAGAAGACTTTGTCTCACATCTATGAAAAATCAAATCTTTGCAAAGGTGAGGCTAAAGGTATCAACCATTTCCCTATCTAGAAGAACTGGATGAGACTTTTCCTCGTTCTCCTGTGGAGGGAAACACATGATACAGTCATGTCTGTTTACTGCTGTTAAACGGCTGGTCAGAGAGAGTATTCTGCACTGTATGAGGCTAAAGAAAGTATTATTTTTCCTTTTCTCTACCGCATGAGATAGGGTGGGAATGGTGTACGCTGAGGTGACACTGTGACATCCTGTCTGCTTTAGGGCCCTGAATGCTAACAATAAGTGAATCCTTTCTTCCCTCCACGTGGGCTCTAACTGCAGGAATAAGATGTGTGAGCGTGTAAGCTGAGCAGCAAGTAGATAAATTCCAGATGATGATTTAAAGCTGGTGAATACAAACCTTACAGTCCTGCAAGCAGACTAGTACCGGAAGGGACCTTTGAGGTCAATTAATTTCCCTTCTGTCATAGGCAGCCCTCTGAAAGAAACTGCATGATAAAGTGATCCAGCTCCATCACAAAATTAATTTTTGCCACCATTTCTCCTGCTGTAATGGTGCAGGGAGGAATCCTACTGCAGCTCCTTGAAAGTGTAGAAATTTTCCTATTCCCAGCCGTAATATACTCTTATCCAGTTTCTTCACATCATTTTTTCCTGCCAAAATTGTGCTTCTGCTTAAATAGCTCTTCTCCCTTCTGTGTGCTTATCCGTGATGTATTTATAGGGAGTCCTCTCTCAGCATTCGTTGCATGAGATAAAACAAGCCATCCTTTTTTAGTCTCCTTTCATATAACAGACTTTCCACAATCTGAATCACCCTTGCAGCCCATCCCTTCACCTGCTCCCATATGAGCATGGGGACCACAACTAGCAACAGCAGCTATATATTCTCTTACCAGGGATGCCATTAACACTCCCTTGTTTCTTACTGCTATATTGTACATTTACAGTCTCTGTACACAGAATTGTTCTAGCACATAAATTACGTTATACAGTTAACCATCAAATACTGGTGTGTCATCTCATGTGGTACCACTTGTGCTCCTTGGGAGTGTGGTCAGCATCTTGCAGGCAAAATCCTTTGGTGCTTTTCATCTGATGCTTTTTCATCCTTAATAGCTCCTGCGGAGTATTCCAGCATGAAGATGTTTCAGCCGTCTTTACAAAAGCAAGTGAATCATTCAAAAAAAGCACAATCCATCCATCTTCTTTAGTGTCACCAATTAATAGCTGCTAAGGATGCTTTGAAATCTATAGCTGCTTAAGGGAAGAAAAATAACCAGCCCCTTCCTATAGTGCTGTGCTACCATTATATTTTGTGTACTCTGCCTGTACAAGGAAGCTTTATTAAATAAATGAGGTGAGGGCGATACGCAAAGGCCTCTGATGTGAGGCTTTAAAGAAGGGGAAAAGACCAGTTGTGCTAATCCAGGGTAAGAAAGGAACTAAAAACCAATTGGTAGACAAGATTATTTCTTATTGTTGGAAACCATTTCTCATTCCAGAAGCCAGTGGTCAGAGCCTGGCTGATTTTGGTGGCTGCACTTCTGTCTTCTGCTGCCCCTGCAAGCAAGCAGTGTTGGGGGCAACCCCAGTTTCCTTCACTTGATGGAGCTTTTTACCTCTTGCTTCTGATTTGGATTATTTTGCTGCAGACTGCAAAATAAAGGACCATTTTTAAAAGGGGTAGTGTTGCCTTTGCGGGCAGCTCAGGCTGGGTCTGTGTGTTCATTCCTTAGGTCACAAGCTGCTAGAGCAAAGACATTCCACCCTTTGGTGGAGCTGCTGCCTTGGGCTCCCTGTCAGCCAGAGCACCCTGGCTCAAATTCTGACCCGCCTTTGCCAGACATAAGGATGCACTCCCAAACCTGCCCACAGCTGCTGACCCTAATGCAGGTTTTCTCCTCTTGCCCCCATCCCTCCCTCCCATCTCACCTCCCTGTCTAAGGCATTGTGGCCACTGATGGCATTTGCCGTTGGACATACAGCTCTGTCTGTGCCCCAAGCAGGATGACAATGCCGCCTCTTGAGGGGGATCAATTAAATTCCAGCTAATCTGCCAGAGGGGGAGGTCTGTGCCTAAGTGTAATGGTACCTGATGTAGGCTAATTAAATAGAAAACCATCCATTTGTGCTGTCTCATTAGGGATTTGTCATAAAAACCTTATGTTCTCTTACAAGCCTAAACAAGTGTGTTCACCATGTAAAAATCAGCCATAAAGCTGTCTGGAGAGTAGTTAACGTGTCTAAGCTGTCATTTATACAGGCTGTCTGCAGCCTGGATCCTGCAGGTAGGAATGGCCTTTCCACTGTCCTCAAACCACCCCGCATAAATGGGGCATCCCTCCTTCGAAATGGGAAAGAGGGCCAAGCCCACCGACAGTCATGTGGAGCGGATGCCTCTCCGTCTGGCCCTGACAGGAGCCAGAAATCAGAGGCAAAGAGCACTTGTTATTTTAGAGCTGTGCCAAAGATGTTCAGAGGTTTAGAAAACGTAAATTTAATAGCAGTGTTTCCTGGGGTCTGTGGAGATTGCCTCCCCTCTGCCTTTGCGAGTGGCCTGGTCTCCTCCTCAGCCCTGATCAGGCTACTATTTTTGAGGAAAACTAAATTCCCTGTAGGCCATGGGAGTTGTCACACTATTTTGCAATGGAAGAAAGTTATGGGCTGTGTCCCTTTGGCTGCCCCAGGGGAAAATCAGCATGGTCTAAATGGCTGCTCTCCTCTGTCCGTCCGGGATGAGCTTTTCCCTCACCCAGACTCTGCAGGCTTCAGAGTTTCTGCCAAAACTAGGGCTTGTGTGGAAGTCATATTGGGGCAGATCTTCCAATGAGCAGGAAGGGATAACTGCATTCCATCTATGGGACGACCCCCCAGGGTAATGCCAGCTGGTGTCTCCTTGCAGGCGTCGGAGGTGGAGCGGCAGCTCTCCCTGCAGGTCCACACTCTCCGGGAGGACTTTCGGGAGAAGAACTCCTCCAGCAGCCAACACATTGTGCGGCTCGAGAGCCTCCAGGCTGAGGTAAGTCACCTGTGCTCGGCCTCACTCCTTCAAAAGGTGGCCGGGGCTATTTTAACTTGTAAGGATGAACGCCTCTGAACTGGGTAAACAAAACCCGCTTCTTGGAGCAAACAAAGAGAAGGATGGTAGCTGTGGGGCAAAGGACTCCCCCAGTGATGATTTTTGCTGCAACCCAGGGCTGGCTGGGATGGCACGAGCCAGCTTCCACCGCTGCCTCAGCCACAGGCACGCCTGCAAAATGAACGGATGGGAAGGATCTTCCAGGAGCTAAACCATGGCTGTGCTCTTGCAGGGCCACTGCCCAGTACAGATTAAACTCTGGGGCATCGTGGGAAGGTCTGCAAGGGCTTTTCTTCTGTTTCTCATGCTTGCAAAGAAAGGAGCAATCCTCTCCTGCCTTTGAGCCACACACATGGGAAAGCAAGAGTCCCTGCCTGTTTTAGCTCTGGTATATTAGCAGGGATGATACTACCTTCCTTCCTCTTTCCTTCCCTGATGGGGGTCACTGGAGACCATGTAGGCAGGCACCAGAGGGGTAGAAGATGTCCAGCTCTACTACCCTACCGCTTTTTTATTTATAAGCTGTTTGGAAGAGCTTTTCCTAAAATCTCTCAATTTCTTCTTTTTTCCCGCTCCCACCTGCTCCCTGCTGGTCCCTCGCCTTTTCTTCCCCTCCCCTTGATGTGGAGCAGCAGGTCCTTGAAGTAAGTATAGAGGCTCAGAAAGGGTCTGCCCGCGCGTGCATTGCTGTCGTCATGCATGCCTGTCAGTGTGCATGCCTCACCTTGCCTCCTCGCCTCCTTCCTGTCTCTTGCTTTCCAAATCCCTTTCCTCCTGTGCCCTTCCTATGGTCCAGGGCCCATGGCAGAGCGATGTTTTTTCTGTTACATGGTCATTCACAGGGTGTTCATTACTGGTTCGGGTACCAAATAGGAACTCTTGATACATTCGCTGTATTATACCTCTTATTTTTCTCGCATCCCTTTTCTCCAACCCACGCAAATCATGATGGTGGTGGGAAGAGACATCTCAGAAACCGTTAGTCACCTAAGAGCAGCTTTCAAATACCTACAGCAGCCTTTACCCTGCAGAAATAGCAAGTCCACACACTTTGCTAATATTTCTTCATGCAGCCAAATCTTTCCAGCAACCTGGAAAGCAGCAAAGAGACAAGGTCCCAAAGAGGCCAAGAAAGCAGTGGGAAGTTGCTGAATTTGTCTATGGTCCATGAATTGAAAGGAGGCCATAGGGAGTATTTAGGGTTATACTGGACTGGTAAATGGCATACCCAATCCCCAGAGGTTGTGTGTACTAGTCTGGGAAAAGGCTCCTTTTCCTTGGTTAAACAAGAAGTGACCTTGGCTAGTGCTGATTCATCCTGTGCACTGTTCCCAGCTAACTGAATCACAGAGGTTTTTCTTGGCACATTGTCCCTCTTCACCTGAAATCACTGCCCTTGACAATTAAAAGAAATGAACCAATTTTAAAAGCAACCGATCACTGGGAGACTAAAAATAAGCATGGCACAGAAAGGAGTCTTCACACACAAAAAGGCAGAAAACTCCCTGGTGAGGACCCGATGAACATGCAGCAATTAAGAAAAGCGTATGCGCAGTGCTGTGGCACAGCCCTGCGGGGAGCAGGATCCCACAGGCTCACGCTGTGGTCTCCAGCACCCATACAGGAGAAAATGCCACCGTGCTCAGTTGGGGACTAGCCAGGAAAAGTAACTAGTTTGGCCCAGTCTTGCAAATTTTAAGGTACAAGGGGTGAGCAGGGCTGGTCTCTGCTTAATCCATTTGGATGTTTCTGCCTGCTCCCTGGCCTCCTGCCAATGCACACCCAGCCCCTTTGGAGCTGCCCCTGCAGTCTAGGGAAGGACGAGTTTCCTTGCAGAGCCTTCCTAAGTTTTAAACCACACATAGAGATACAGTTTCTCTCATAAAGGTACAGAATACGTATGTGCATACTTTTGCTTTTTGCCGTTTCATTTCTCTCTTGGGAATGTGATTTCCCTCCTCTCTGCTCCCTGGAAAGTGTGCGGTCCGACACTGCCTCTCTTTCCTCCACAGATCAAAATGCTGACGGACAGAAAGCAGGAGCTGGAGCATCGCCTTAGTGCCATGATGGAGGAGAACGACCTGCTCCAGGGAACTGTGGAGGAGCTGCAGGACCGAGTCCTCATCCTGGAGAGACAAAGCCATGACAAGGACCTGCAGGTGAGGAGGCAGTGATGGGACAGGGAAGAGGGGGGAAATGGACTAAAAGATGTGGTTTGGGGTAAAATTGACCAGGAAGATAATCAGGAATTGGGAGACAAGACAAGTGGAAGAATAAAATGGTTCATGTAAGCATGGCAGCAAGCAAGGTCCTGGACAGATAACAGAAGCCACAATGGGACGTCTTGACAGCAAAGAGCAGCGTGGGAGGGAGATCTGAGCAAGGGAGTGGGACAGGGTGCTGGGGAAATGAGGGAAGTGGTTTTGGATTCACTTCCTGCTGTGTTGTTTTCAGCAAATTTTTTTACCTGAGTCCCAACTTCTTCACAATGTTCCTCATTTTAGTGCTGATTAACCTGCTATTTTTATCTCTCAGGATATTCTGGAGTCTAAACAGTGTCTAATGACATTTGGAGATTATTAAGCTCCAATAAATAGCAATACCAGCCAAGAGTACTTTCCTCTTGGCTGGAAACCCTCTTTCGTGACACCCGTTCCTCCCTCTCAGCTCCTTCACAAACCAAGACATTCATCCAGTCCATATCACCTCCACTGATATTTTTTTTTTCCTGCTTCCTTGACAAATTCCTTGATTTTCTTTGCAAGCTGCACCAAAGCCAGCTGGAGCTCCAGGAGGTGCGGCTGTCCTACCGGCAGCTGCAGGGGAAGGTAGAAGAGCTCAGTGAGGAGAGAAGTCTCCAAAATTTCAACACAACCAGCACGTCCCTGCTATCTGAGATAGAGCAGAGCATGGAGGCAGAGGAGCTGGAACAAGAACGAGAACAGGTATTTGCCCTCCGACCCCTGGGAAAGCCCATGGACCTGTGTGACCAGCCCCAGAGGGAGAGGGAGTTTAATGCATTTGATCTGGATTTGGAGCTTCAGCTCTTGGTTCACCAAGAGCCAGAAAATTGGGGCTGTGGTCTGAACTCTGGTATCAATACCCTTTTGACCACATGAAAGTAAATCTCTGCATCCATTTCAAAGTGAACATAGCAAGCTAGACAAATATTTGTGAGGTTTGGCAATCACATGCCTCACTTCACCATGGAAGGAGGATCTCCATGGCCTTGATGTCCCAGGCTAACGTCAGGCTCTCTTGTTCCAGCTGAGGCTGCAACTCTGGGAAGCATATTGCCAAGTGCGATATCTCTGCTCCCATCTCAGAGGAAACGACAGTGCAGACTCAGCAGTCTCTACAGACTCCTCCATGGATGAGTCTTCAGAAACCTCATCAGCCAAAGATGTCCCAGCCGGCAGCCTACGGGCAGCTCTCAGCGAGCTGAAAAGACTGATACAAAATGTGCTGGATGGGGCAGACTCCACGGTAAGTTTGTGGCACAGAGAGACCTTGGCTTGTGCGTGTCCCCTTGCCCAGGTGACAGAGCTTGCTGCAGGTTTCCAGTGGATCCTGAAGTCCCCAGTCTCTGGGAAAACCTCTGTGGCCCACAGGGATGGGCTGTCACAGTGCACAGCCTGCTCCATGTGTCTCGAATGGTCGGCCAAGAGCCAAGCTAGTACATGGGGTTTCAGCCTGCAGTGGTCAGACCGCCATAAGTTTCAAGCTCATACAACCATCATTGGTCTGGGAGTAATTCTGGAAAATTAATGAAGGTAGGCTTTCTTTGAGATTTGCAGTAAGTTAGAGTTTCAACGTGGAAATACTGCAGATTGTCTTATACATCACAGTTCAGTTATTTCTCTTAGGATTTTTCTAACCTTGCTTTATTAGCAATAGTATCACAAAAACATCGTAACCCCTATGTGGGTAGGTTCTGCCCCTGCAAATTGACACTGGGTACAAAAGTCTTGGCAAGAGCTGCCAGACTCAAATCCATAGGCAGGTGAAGGGTTTTGCTAGCACAAGACGGTGTCTGTGGAGTAT
This sequence comes from Fregata magnificens, assembly GCA_013389945.1. Lineage (NCBI taxonomy): Eukaryota > Metazoa > Chordata > Aves > Suliformes > Fregatidae > Fregata > Fregata magnificens. The sequence continues at coordinate 85,314 of WAAD01037327.1, forward strand.
GGTTCCGGGGCTGCTGGGGAGGAGGGGATGGCATGGAGGACCACTCAGCATCCACAGGAGCACAGAATTATGAGAAAACACCTTACTTTTTGCAATTGCTCAAATCAGGCCTATTTCCATCACCCACAAGCATTGCCAGTATGGCTTATTTGAGATGCCATGGTGAGGAAGATGGTGCAGACCCTGCAACTGCACACAGGAGTACTCATCCTCCTCATTTCAGTACCTGTAGCAGCTGGTAAGAAGGCTGAGCATAGAGATGAAGTTGTATTTGTTAAATTAAAAAATAGAGAGTCCTGTAAGAGGTCTACAAACACAGAGACTGTGGCCATGTTACCAAGTGGTCAGTAGGTCTCTGTAAATGTGGTTTATGCTAAGGTGAGAACATGTCTGCATGCTCTTTTTATCACGTGTAGAAGCACTACCCTTGGCTGAGCATGTTTCTGCTGTGGAGGTATATGGGAACAAAACTGAAACTCTACCAAAGTCACATTCACACTTTCTTCTTCCTTGTTTAGTAGCCCCCATCCCAAACCAGTATCAAATTAATGCAATTGCCTTTTTTAAAGTGAAATCTGAGAAAGAGATTTCTCTCCCGCTCTCAGAGCTCTCGACGAAGCGACGATGACACCTTAGAGGAACAGATCAGGCGAACAAGCGAGGATTCACGAGCCCTGAGGGAATTAATGGAGGGAGAACGGGGGAAGCTGAGGCAGAGTTTGGAGGAGCTGCAGCGACTGCACAGCCAGGTTAGCAATTCCCATACTTTACATGTGGTCTTGTAACACCAGTGTTCATCCTCCAAGACATGCCTTCCATAGAAGAGATCAACATGATAAATAACCCAGGAGGATTTGGGCCAAAATCAGTTATGGTTGGATGAGGGAGACTCTGTTAAACCCAGTGCAGAGGCTTCATACATTTAGGATCAGAGTTTTTGACAAGTTGTCATCCCAGACACCATCTCAAGCAGCCAAACTTCCTTTAAAACTTTCCCCCAATCTGCTTTTCAGCCAACCTGTCTCACTTAAATTCTTTTCAGCAGAAGACCCCAAAGTACAAGGCTGCTTGATATGTGGTACTGGAAACCCATAGGTATCCAGTCTGACCCGTCTTGCTTGCACTAAGCCCTTGTAAAGGGTACATGCAACCGCTGGATGGACAAAACAGTGCTGCTCTGCTGTGCATGGTGCAAGGTTCGCCCCCTTCCACAGCAGCATCACAAAACCCTCATAAATGCACACCTAGAGAATCTTAGTCATGGCCAGCCTGGCACCAAGCAGCACTCCAGGGCCAACAGGGACCGGCTAAGACAATCTCAACAGCAACGAACGATCCAACCCCAAAACCAACATCACACCCAAAGCACAGAATCACACTGCATCCGCACTGAATGTAGCGTCATCTGTGTCTGAGGTCCTATGCCAAAAGCAGCAAATGGAGATGAGGTCTCAAGGAGATGCTCTGCAATCCCTGTCTCTATGGGACAAGCCTCCAAACACTGGAAGGGATCCGGAGGCTGCAGCAGAAGCAGCACAACTGCTTGTGCAGCACCAACTGCATTGGAGCAGGGAATGGGATTAACGCCCTTGGCTGGTCTTGTCAGCGGTGCTGTATTGCTCTTTCACTGTACCCCTTTGGAGAAAAGAAAACACATCCCCATTCAGAAAGTCAGGACAACCTGGGGTCTGACAGCCTTGTGTAGGGCTATGGGAGCTCCCACCATGGGGCTGAAGAAAAAATAGTGAGAGCATCATTAAATACTCCTGGCAGTGATGGCTGCACGTGTATGAGGATGGGAAATAGACTTGCTGACAAAGCAGCTGATCAGAGGCAGACTGCAGCGAGGGAGCAGCCCTGGCACCTGTCCTTCCCCGAGGACTGCTCTTCTCAGTGATCTGGCCACCACAAGAGACACCTTTGAGGGTCCAAACTTGTGTCCCCGGTGAGACATGAGCCCAGACACTCCTCTGGCCATGCTGCCATAGTCCTGTGCTGACAGAGACCATTAGAGGCTTATTCACAGATTTTGAGCGACCATCCGTACACCAGCCTGCTTGTCTGGGTGCAGCACCTCCTTACCACTGCTCCCGGGCACACGAGGCCTTGACATGACACCAGGAGGGAGCAGCACTTGGTTGTTCTTTGCTGTGGCTGGTCTGCCCAAACTCCCCAGCCAGGAAGGACCAGAGGACCCACCCTAGATTGCAAGTCTGGCCCCCCGTCTCTGCTTTTAGGGGTCCCTGACTACCAAAGCTCTGAATATTTAGGGAGCAGAGGGAAGACTGCAGTTCTACTTTCTTCTCACACCTCTGTGTTATATGGAGAAAGGTGGGACATAACTACAAATGCAGCAGACGTTGATCTCAGAGAAGCACTCCAGCCTCACGCAGCGAGTACACATCTCCTGCAGCTTTTGCCCATAACCCAGCCTCACCCTTGCTCAAGGTTAATAATTATTCTCACCTCCCATAGAAGAGGCAACATGGTCTTCAGTTCCATACTAAAGAAAATCAATGCACATGGAAATCTGGTCCACCCGGGTCAGCAGTGCTTTGCTGCCTGCGCATCCCTCTGTGCTGTCACTGGTATTAATACAATAAAAGGGGAACTCCTCCTAAACAGCTTTTGGGACCTCATAGCACCACACACATTCATTGCTCCTGCCTGAGAGCAAGGTGAGCTGGTGGAGACAGGAATCACCCCGCCTCTGTCAGCACTGGAAAGCGGTTTCACACCTTCTGCCTGATCCGTTTCCTCCCTCTGTGGCATCCCATTCTTACCTGAAACACAGACAAAAACAGTTAAAACCCCAAACCTATCCCCAAACGCAGTTTTTTGGGCCTCTTCATCCACTGTCCCCTGGGATTTCAGCAGAAGTGCTCGGCACCTTTCACATAGCTCCCACCACTGCTCTCCGTCACATCATTGCTCTGAGATGCTGCGGGAGGGCATAGCTCGGGCAGAGCTCCCCGATTCCCTGGCAGCCCCAGCACACAGCAGGGAGCCTCTGCACACAGACAGGGCGTGTTTGCGCCCTCCTCCGCCCCCCAACCCAGCCATGCCATGCTAATGGCAGATCCTCCCACGCCGTTCATGTGATGAGCCCTTTTTGACTGTCTGCCCTCTATTTAAAGATTTCTCTGAGGATTTGAGCACTACTGAGCTGCATTTAGAGAAAGGAGGTGGGTCAAACGCTGGAAGGGTTTCCAGTTGGTGGAGTAGCATAACGGAGCATGTGTGTGCCTTAGACAAAGAAATTAAATGTGTATGAAATATTGCAAAGCTGTGCTAATGCAATCCTTACATGATTTCACACCCTATTAACTCACTCTGCACAGGACCAAAATGACAGATAATTTCTCAGACTATTTAAGACTCCGCACATATTTTAAAGTCTAATTAAAATTGTAAGATGTGCCAGTAACACCTTCCATGGCGTGAAAGGGAATTTTCACATCCTTTGTCTTCAGCTTCATACTACTTCAAGAGACATAACGGCCCCTGCAAAAAAATCTTATTTGCTGCTAAAAGATGTTTGCAATAATTTAACCCTGGAAAGATCAGAATACAACAGGCAGACTCAGAGGATGCATGCACAAGACAAACCGCTTGGAGAGGGGCAATATTTCAGTGCTGATGCCACAGTGACAGCAAAGTTGCAGGTGGGTCCTGCCCCGCACAGCTGCACAGCTTTCAGTGCTGTTGCTGCATGTTACTGAGGCTGTCCTGGTGACTCATCTTGCTCAGACTGGCACTGCCAGCATCCCTGGGCGAGCTGGCACATTTCTTGGGGGGGTTGCACCAGCACTAACAGCCCCTTTCCAGCAGACGCAGCTTCTCCTACAAGCAGGAGAGCTCAACCTCCAGGTTGGCCCGTGTAGCTTTTTTTCCCCCCACTCGTGGTGAATTTGTCTGAGCAACCCTGGGTTTCATGCCCTACCTCTGCCCACAGGTCACACTGCTGAGTGTGGAAATGACGACACTGAAGGAGGAACGGGACCGGCTGCGAGGTGCTACTGAAGAGAAAGAGACAAGTGAACGGCTCCTGCAGGCCATCAGGGACCGAGATGAGGCCATTGCCAAGTAAGTGGTATGAACAGCCAAAGCCAGGCTGGGTTAGCAGTTAGGGAATGCTTTAGCAGGATATTTTCTCCAGGGTGGATTTCTCCCACCATCCACGAATTTCAGTAGCTGTTACAAAGTGATGGAGTGAGTTTCGTCTTTGCTGGCATTGGGAAATGCTGCCAGGAGCTTGGGAGCAGGGCAGGAGATGCCGATTTCCAGAGCTGCCCAATGGCAGGATTGAGGGCACTTAGGAGGATGCTGTGAACAATGTTTTTGCCATCCTTAGTGCTAGTCTGAGTCCCAGCAAGGAGGAGAGGACTTCAGGGAACCAAATGAAAACACTAGGTCTGCCCTATTTGTCATATTTTTCTTCTTTTGCTCTTCCAGACACACAACGCTGCTTTCCTGCCCATCACCATTACAGCCCTGCTTGGGCTTCTTCCCTAAACCATTTCTCTGGTCACTTGCTCTCCTTTCCTGTTCCAGGGTCTTTTTTGTGTCTCCAGTCCTGTAATTCTCTACTTCTCCTTTCAGGATTCTCCCACTGTTTTCACTCTTTATTTTCTCCATCCTCCTTGCAGACCTGTGCAGTTTTGCTACCCCGTACCGCATGCCCCGCCTTCCCCTCTGTGCTTGGGCTTGCCACACTGCCCTGAGCACTCTGTGCCCTGATGAGGGGGGCAGAAATATTCACTCCCCTGTGCTCTAGATAGAAAGGCTACAACTGATAATCTCTTCGATAAGCAGATGGGCCAGGACACCACCAGTCCACCTCCTTATGGAAACGCCTAATACTCAAGCCCATGGCAAGAGGAGGAGCATGAGAGCATTGCACCTCTGAGGATGTGGGGAGCTAAATCAGCATGCACAATCCCTTCGTCTTTTTTTAAATGACCTGATCATCCATGCTGCTCTCGCCCAGGTAGCCGGCTACCAAATTCCCATCGCTGTTCTCTGTAACACCTCCATCTGTTGGCAAAAATCAGGAGCATCCCAGCTGCACCGCCGGGTGCAGAGAGGTGGTTCTGACATTTCCAGTGCGTGTGGGTTGCTGGTTCTGCTGTGGCTATGGCAACACACTGCCGCCGCAATAAATCGCCCAGTAATATCCAAGCAGCAATGGTGAGCTTCACAACAAAAGGCTATTTAAGGTGCTCAGACCCACAGCCGGGAGTGGAAGGGTACAGCTTCTCCAAGGCAGTTAATGACCCCGCTGGGACAAAGCACTAGTATTTACGGCTGACTGTCCTGCAGCGGCAGGAGCCCAGAGAAAGGGGGATGTGACAAGTGTGCACGAGTGAGCGGCAAGTGATTAATGAGCAGAAAGTGGCTGCAAGTGAAAGCAGACAAGAACGTTTTGTTGCTAGAAATGAAAGCATCCCTCCACAGACTGAGCGGGCTGCTCCCAGGCAGCGAGCCACCTGGGAGGCTTGTGATATGCTTCCCACCTTGCACCTCAAGGGTTAAGTCACTTTTGTTGAAGCCCTCCCAAAGAAAAGCCCTAACTCTGAACAGAAATAAAATCACTGCCTGAGGCAGACATCTGGCATGGAAAATTTTTAGCTTGAAGCTGAAGTTTGGCAACACGGAAAGCAATAGGAAAATAGGATCCTATAATAGGAGGTGTTAAGCAACTGCTACCTGGAATATAAACACAAATTCCCAAATTGCTCTTGCAGGGGAGCACAAGGGAGCTATTAGGAGGCGATGAATTAGCTACAGCTAATAAGATGCAATTATTTCTCCCGAAAATGTTTGCAAGGAAAGATGGTTCCCAGCAAGTCATGTTACAGTTTCCCATCACACAGCAGTTAATTGAAAACTTAAGGTTTGTGCTTACCCATGCGCTCCCAGCATGGTGAGCAGCATTTCCCAGCTTGGGCAGCTTAGGAAATTGCTCCTTCCTAGAGGACAATTCCTTTCCACTAGCTCGTAGCAGCTGGAACATCTTGGCCACTGAGCCCTCAGGCCCTTTGGGCAACCTTGGCCATGGCGTCACATGCCCGGTGGCCACCAAATGCCTGGAAAGAAACGCAGCAGCGGTGTTCCCAAGGGCTGGCACAACCCCATTGGAACTGGGAGCTTTCCTTAAAGCCTAACATTTAATTCAAACAACTTTAAAAGTTTGTCACTCTTAAAAAGCATATGCTGTGATAAACTTTCTTCCTTCATTTCTTCCTTCCTTCAGTCCAAGTCCCAACTGAAAGCAGAGTTGTACTCTTTGAGGGGGTTTTTTGTTTGTTTGTTTTCTGTTGGAACTTATTGATCAAGTGATCAGACAAAGGTCATTTGGGTTTTAGCACATACCGTTTCCTTTCCTATGCATTAGTAAACAGAAGAAAAGGAAAAAATATTTGTATGTAGATTCTACCTCGGTTTAGATCTCCATTTTTAACGGTAGATCCTGCGCGTTTCCAGGCACACTATATTATCTTACACAGTGGTGTATCTGAATATCTTTTTGTATTCTTCATAGTGTGCTTACCAGAAATCTGCTGGTTTTGTAGGAATGATGTCTACAGTTCTGTCCCACTCCAGATGAATAGATGGTCCAGAATACAATGGAGATGAACAGCTTAGGATTTGGGGATTTGCCAATGAAAGAAATTGCTGACTTCTCCTCAAGGATATGTTTAACACTTTCTTTAAAAAAAAAAGAAAAAGTCACATGCCCCAATTTCTCACTCTCCCCCCAGGAAGAACGCGGTGGAGGTGGAGCTGGCCAAGTGCAAGATCGACATGATGTCCCTCAACAGCCAGCTGCTGGACGCCATCCAGCAGAAGGTGAACCTCTCGCAGCAGCTGGAGGCCTGGCAGGTGAGCAGCCCCCGGTCACCACAGGGCAGGGGCTGGGTGGCACGCGGCCCAGGAGGCACCTTTGGGTAACTTTCCCCCCCCTCCCTGTGGGTTTGCTGCGTTCTCAGCCAGAGCGTCCATAGATAGGACTGTTTGCTTTTGGCTCTGCAGGAGCCGGTGATGCAGTGGTACTCAGGGGGGTGAAACACAGCCCTCCTCTGCTCAAAGCCTTTCAGCTGAGAGCTGTTAATTAATTATACAGGAATACCCATTTAAAATAGAGAAACAAACTGTATCTCATGGCTGCATGTGGCATGGGTAACATACACATTGTAGAATAACCTGCTGTGGCCCGGGGAGGGAGAGTGTCCGTGCAGCCCTGGGGACATGTGGGCACAGCACATCCTTGCATTTCCATAACAGCAGAAAGGTAGGAGGCAGAGAGGTGGTGATTGTTTCGTGGTATAGCTACACTGTTTTCATCAACTCGGAAGATCCAGCAAGACGGAGAAGCTAAAATCCCAGCTCTCCACCAAGGTAAAAAAACCCAAGCCCACGGCAGTTCAGCGGCTGCTCTGGAGATGCTCTTCTTGGGGTCAGCGGGGAAAACCCATGTAAAGGCAGAGAGCCCTTGAGAGCAGAAAAAGCTGTCTCCTCCCAGAAACCAGCACCGAGGGAGGGCTACTTTAATGGAAAACAAGCAGATACAAGAGAAAAGGTCTGGGCCAGTTACAGTAATTTGTTGCAGACCATGCAAGACCCCGACTCTACTAACAACCAGCCTGACCGGTAGAAACCTCTCCCGTACAACCTCGCTCCTGTTTCAACTCCAGTGTGTTTTCGTTTCTCTTTTTTTTTTTTTTTCTTTTCTTTTCTTTCTCCTGCTTACAGTTTGCTTCCTCAGGGCTTTTTACTATCTGGCTCCTTTGGTTTCTGATCTAGTGGCCTTTCTCAGTTCCTGTACCAACAGCTTTAGTCGTACACCCCTCCTGCCTTTGAGGTGAGCTCCCCGCACCCTCGCCAAGCACCTGCCATCCCCTCGCCTGCTCCATTCACTGCCACCATCACCCACATCTGTCTCTGTCCTCACCATCACCTGGCAAGAGGGGCTGGTGGGGGATCTCCGTCACCCACCAATATTCGGCACACACAGACCCCACCCCAGCACCAGGCCAGGGCACAAGGGGCAGCATCCTACACCCCATGGTGAGGCTTTACCCTTGTAGTGGTTGAACCCCAATCGGCAACCAAGCACCACACAGCAAAATAGTTTCCAAGCAGCTAATGTCCCCAGAACAGAAGCTCAACCACAGAGGCACAAAACAAGTCAGGTGATTTATGTATTTTGGGGACTATTTTGCAAAGCTGAATGCTTCTGATAAAATGGGATGAGATTCTCTGCTTTAGCTGGGCATAAATGGAGGCTTTAATCTGATAAAATTTTGCTCTTGCACACTTCTAGTCTGCACTTTACCAAGGACCATCAACAAGATTACAGTTTTCTGTAAGCACATAATCATACAGGCTATAAAATACGCCACAAGCAAAATCCCACACATCTGAGCCTAGCACAGGAGTAGCACAGGGGTGGGTGTCACCTCACCCCCATGCCTAATCTGACCCCCACTGGTATTCATCATTATCTGATGGGGGGCAGGAGGGGCGTTACTGGGAGTAGGGAAGGAATATGGAGCAAACTTGGAAGTGAAGAGGGCTGCTTCTCTGAAATGAGAGCTCAGTGGCTTCAGTGCAATAGTGACAGGGGCACCGTTAGGTTAGAAAATGCTGCAATTTCAGTAGAGAGCTGCAGCCTGCATGGCCACAGCCACCAGCCTCTGAGGTCACGTTGGGCAGCTCTAACCCTTATCTCATGCAAGGGAGCCCAGCTCCAGCTCACGAAGAGGAGACATGCCATTTGCACCTCCTTCAGCCTCACCCCTTCTGCAAAGAGCAGAAACTCCAGCCTGGAACACCCAGAGCACACCGGTACCATGTTATCCAGCTTTATGGGACCTCTTTATCAGACGGGTCTCATACCGCTGGTGTTTGTCCTCCCTCCACATCCCTGGACACTCCTGTGCCCCTGCCCAGTGCCAAGGCAGGCACCGCAGCTCTGCCCCAGCCTTGCTGTATACATCTACCCCAAATCTGCACAGCCAAGTGCTGTGCTCTCTGATTCATGCATTGGACAGACAGGGACCCCAACGCAGTGCGCTCTCAATAGTGCATACTGCATTTTTATATATATATATAATATTATTTGTATATATATATACAAAAATCATACTCATCCCTTGTTATGTGGTTAACCAAGGACACAGATCTGCCATGCTGGAGCCTGGGTGCCTACCTCATTTGCTAGAAGAGGTGCCCTCAAAATCCGAGTGTTATACATTTTCACGTGGCAGCTTCACCTCTGGAAACCTCTTTCACCTTAATGTTGATGTTTACCTTAACGTCTTCAACTCTCCCTCTGCCTTTCCCCTTTCCAGCCCTGCTCTAAGAAGATCCAAAGCTTCTCCGGTCCACGTAGCTCTGCACCCTCCTGCTTCCCCAGGGAAAGTCCCCATCCTATTCAGGTCCAGGCAATGGCTATCAATCCTTTTCCCTGCAGAAAATGCTGCAACAAGAGATTAGCCATCATTCAACTTTCCAGTCCAAGTTGGCTGGTTTTATTCCACATCGAGCTACAGAGCAGCTGGGGCACCTGCTGGGCGATGGCAGCACCTTCCCTTCCATGTCAGTGCTGCCTTGATGGGCTGCCCTGCACGAGGTGCCGAATGAACAGCACTTCCACCACTGCAGCCCATCCAGAGTACCCTTGTTCTCACCAGACAGTGCCTAATCAGGGACCAAACCGCTGGAGAACAGTTGATTTCTCCTGTGGGGCTAGTTTGTGTACACACGTTTTCACGAAGCTACAGTTTAAATATGCAATTATAGCAGAAATAATGGTTCTGAAGGTTTAAAATTTGTAGAATTGATAGCCAGGTTTTCAAGGAACACATTAGCATGTCATTAGTGGCAACAGAACTGACTAATTATTTTGTGTAGAGCGATTTCACTGTGCCACAAACATGGATTAAACCAGAGTGTTTCTGGTACATCTAAAAAACCACAGCGTGGTTGTTCATGCCAAGCTGTCAGTCAGAGAGCTCCCACCGCTCTGCTGGCTGTAGGGGAAGGAGCAGGTCTAAGGGACGAGCACAGTTCTCTTTGGTAAGTCTGGTACAAACCCCACGTGGGGTCTGGTGGGCCCACGCCTGGCCCCAGCCCCGCGGCTCCTGGCAGCACCTTCCCTGAAGAAGCCCCACTAGCAGTTGGCTCTGCAGGCAGCTCTGTCATGGCTGCAAGCCTGCCTGCTCCACACGGCAAGCACATAGACCCGCTCAGGACAGACATCCTTGCTTTTTCTGGCATTTGCTTTCAGCTGCATTTGTTCTTTTTTATTTACTTCTCCCCCCAAAGGGGACATCTGCAAACTGCAGACAGCAGAGAAATACAGTTTAGGGGTGTCACAGAGTCCCAAGCAGGTGCGATGCTCCTCTGTGAGACCACCTGAGCAATTTATCCCTCAGAATTGTGTGATTTACCTTCCTCGCTCACTGAAAAGCCTCATGGCAGCAAGGAAGGCTGAGCCTGCTGCCAGGTGGGGAGCTAGACCTGTCCCCACTCTTGTCATCCCTCCCCCATCTCATCACAGCACTTTTCACACCCATTTCAGCCGCGTCCCTGCGCAAGCTCCCTTTGAGCATCAGCTGCCACTAACGACCCTCTCCTCTCCCTCTGCTGCAGGATGACATGCACAGGGTCATTGACCAGCAGCTGATGGACAAACACCCGAAGGAATGGAGCCAGCTTGCTTATTCCTTCTCCAGTGGCTATGGCACAAAGCGGAGTGCCAGACCCTCCCCCGCGTTCAGGCCGGAGCAGCAGGGGAACGAGCCCATTGGGGCGGAAGGGAACCGTCTCTTTTCCTTTTTCAAGAAAAATTAATTTGAAAAAGAGAAACCTCTCCAACAATTCCTGCTTCAAGATGGGGAGTGGGGCAGCTGCCCAGCTTGCTGATGGACCCAACTCTGATCCACTAAGAAAAAAAGAAGGGGGCAAAGGAGTTAACCGTTGAGACTCTGCACTATTTACACCGCACCTGGTCTGAACCAAATGTTTACATGAACTGGAGATTTGCAAATTGACAATGTGATACTAATAGAAAGAAATTTTTCTTATTCTTTAAGTGAAGTGATAAACTTCAGGGTATATTTTAGGCGCTTTGACACAGTCCAGTTTCTGCTGTGAAGAATAATCTGATTGTCTTAAAAGCATTCTCATGCTGGAGAAGGAAATAAGCAGCCCCAAGACAAAGCAGCGCAGGTGACTGAGAACTGCCACCACAGCGAGCACAGGGGGAAGAAGAGGGTTGAATGCAAGAGAAGAGAGGGGAGTCACTGATACTGCCCTCCAGTCCCAGCAGCTGTGATATCCTTCCTCCGTCTCACTGCGACTGGAGTCGCTCTGGCCCCAGCATTGCCATGTTTTGACAAGTGTAGCTTTCTCCGTGGTGGAAGGTGAGCCCTCACTGCAGATCCTGCCTGCAGATCCTCCCCTGCAGCTCTGCGTAGCTGTTCACCCCTTGCTGGGAATGCAGGCTCCTCGCAGATCAGGGCAGTTGTAAGATTGCTGATGTTACTGTCTTCTATAGCTCCCTCCTGTTACAGAGATAAGAGTTGCAGGGTCTGTAGTTACACAGAATGTTAAGGATTTCTCCCCAGGAGACTGACCATCTACAGCAGATTACAAACTGGATAAGAGCTGTGGATGTTCAGCCCTGGGGCACCTACCGTCCCTCTAATGGCCAAAGGTAGTTGTGGAGCTTCAGCAAGTCACACACCTTTCCCCAAAGCCATGTACACCTCCCAAGCAGAGTAAGAAACCTGTCATTTTAACTGGATAGGCCCCCAAAACCCCTCACCAATAATTCACTGAAAGCCTACCTGCAATGATGTCAGTAGGTCTTTGATGCTGGGTTGGCAGTCTTGATCTTCAGAAAGCACGCAGGCATCTACCTTCACTAAAGCCAAAGGCAATTAGTGTGTCTACAAAGCTCTGGAAATTCTGCAGCTTACTCTGCCCCATGCAGTAGCATTAGCTACGGGCTGACGAAAATGATGAGTATTTGTCCCTGCCTGTGGGTCATTTACTACTCAGCCCTTTGGCAAGCAGGTAGCCAAATCTCCTTTTGACTGAAGATGATCATAGCCTGCTTTGCTGTAAGCAACGAGAAGGAACGTAGCTTATTTGGTGTATGCACACAACGGTGCTGGAAATCCTGCAATACTTAAGTAGGGGCCTTCCCTACACACTCGATGGGCACCTTACGGCTCTTCTCTTTAACACAGTCTACCATCATAAACCAGCAAGGAATGCCAGCCTAAGTTCAGAGATGTCCTGCTGCTGTCATACAATTTTCACACATTCTCCCAGCTCACGATACCCACAGGCCCTAATTTGTCTCCCTGTTGCTATAAAGAGGCTACCACCTACACTGTCCCACAGGAGGTGGAGCTAGGTACACATTCAGCTCTGCCCTGCTCAGCAACTTAGGTGCTAAAACACCATCCTACAGGGAGCTGCTATCTCTGCTCGCTATTTACAGTAACAAGCTTTCTGCTAGAATTAGTTATCAAACACCTTCTTATAAGAAGCAGGTAAGAGGTTGGTGGCTTGGGCTTTTTTATTATTATTCAACTTATCTATGGGATAGGGCATCCATAATACCTCAGTACAAATATCCTCTCTGCCTATAAAGCTTTGAGCATTCCCATATTTCCTTGTTAGCATGAAACTACCACACGGGTATGAAATCATCTTGCACCAAGGTAGCTCCATGTTGCAAGGAGCAGAGTACTCTTTGGAATTGAAAATGATGGTAAAAAGCCGAGTGGTAAAACCCATTTACTTGAAAGCAATGAAACCTGGAATGCAGATGCTGCTCCAGGAAACACTTAGGTAAAGCACCACCAGTACAGCTTGCTGCTTACAGGGAGAGGAGTCTGGAGTCTCACAGGCAGGGAAGGAAACGAAACCTTGGCCTCTCCTTTCTCGGCAATGCTCAACTGTCGAGTATCTGCTTGTATCCACTTGTGCAGGTGAGGGAAAGGGACTTAGTGTGGTGCCAAGCACGCTCTCAAGATGGCAAGTCCTCATCCTCCCATCTTACCTATGTTGTGACTCTCAACAGGGCAGAGACATGAGGCACGTGCTCAGCATCTCCTGCTGTCAGGACTCAGTTATGCCCATATGTATTAACATAAACTTTGATACCTGCAACATTAGGCGTGGGTTCATGGATGCCAGCGATACCTGTGAACAGCTGTCTTACACACTGCTTGAAAACGATGCTCTGCTTATTGTGGGAGAGCCATGTGAACATCTTGGTCCTCATGGACCTTTTGTCTGCTGTCAGTTGTTATTTCCCAGGCCCCGACAGCTCTCTTCAAGCCACATGCCCAGCAGCTGAGCAGGACCCTACCCCCGTGAGGATGGATGGATGGATGGATGGATGCAATCCTAAGGCAAGGGCCTTAAGTTATCCAATGAAGACGCAGTAATGAGATGAAGAAAGGTGCCTTCTGCTACCTGTTTGCTTAGAGGAAAGTGACTCATTCAGTTGCAGGCGTAGGCAATTGAAATGCACAGCACATCTCTTCATTTAAGGAGGAACCTACCTTAATCCCACTGCAATTTTATTTATTTAATAACCATGGCGGAAGAGATTGCAAGAGGAAAGTCAGCATGTTCTAAGGTGCCAGTTGGGTTTCTTAAAACTAGGCCCTTAACCCTAAAGACTTAGCTGCACTACTAAACCCAGAAATACAAGAGAATTGGGTTTAATGAACTGGACCACACACCAAAGGAGACCTCCTTGTGCTGAGCTGCTACTCAACAGGAACAGAAACTGCCTTAACATAGCAGCTAGGTTTTGTTGTTTTGTTTTCAAAAACCTCATCAATGCAGTCCTTCACATTCTCATTTGTCATGTTGTGTTTTGACAAGGTCCTGACTATTTCACCTTGAGCTGTCATTAAAACGCTCATGTCCATCCTGTCATGGCCAGGAGCCTGGAATCATCCTTGCAGTGCTGGGTTAGAAGACACTCTGCTTGTGATACTTGATACTTCTAGGACACACGTGGCATAAAGGAAACATCAGCTCCAGTGAATGAGAGAGAGGGAGCACATTAGTCCAGCAGGTACTCAGGATCCCAAAGTAGATTTAAGGAGTGGGATCAGCAGCTCCAAATACAACACTCAGCCTTGCTTTTGAGGTAATGGTAAATAAAACAGTAGTGCTGCACAGTCACTGTTCAAATACTGCGCAGAGAAGAGATGCCTGCTGAGATTAAGGTTACAAAGAACTTTCCCACAGTTAAGTAACAGGTGACTGTTTGGGCAAATGTTTATTATGCTAGCCTAAGGGAAAAGGGATCAATCTCCCTTTAGTAAACTGCAAGGGAAGCAACTGTAAACAAGAAACAAGTAAGTGTAAACGCAAGGCAAGTCACTAGCACTTTATCTTAATACAAACTGAGATCAGTAACTTGCCTTCGAGATGGAAGAATAGTTCAATTAACGACAACAGAATAATTTTGCACAGAGAAGCAAGAAGTGAGGTTACAGGCAGTGCTGCATGCACAGGGACTTGCTAGCTGCATGCACTTGTCCTACTTAGAATGGCAAATTCCAGATATGCCTCTACATCAGGCAAGCTCTCTACTCCACGCTTGGCTATAAAAAGCAAGATTGTTTTAACCAAAAAGCCAAGAAAGGAAGTGTCTGGGTGCTGCAGCAACGATTCCCTTAGATTGAGAGGGGAAAAGCACACAGCAGGGACAAGCAGAAAGAATGTATCTATAGATATGTACATATACCACAGTGCTGTAATTTTTGTATGTAGCAGTAATGTAAATAAATGTATGGTTTTTATAAGATACATATTATAAAAATCTATAAAGGCATATTTTTAGTAAAAACAATGCTCTACTTCTTTTGTAAATAGTTCTCTTCAGAATAAAACAGATCATTTATATACCGTCTCAGCTCTCAAGTCACTGCTTATCTTGGCTAGCTGCAGAACAAGCTCACTTTTTGAACTGTCATCTTAACACCTAACCACATCTTTAGTACTTCATCATCCCAAAAAATTCAGCCACATAAAGCACTTGCATGTGTTCAGAAGAGAATAGTCCCGGAGAAAGAACATTTGAAGCATTTACATCTCCTGCCACACAGGAAACTAGAAAGGCAAGCTTGTAAATCTTCTGCACCTTCCAGCCATTTGTATCATTTACTGGCCTTTATATGGAGGGATATTCAAACGTTGAGTTTAGACACAAAACACAGAGGGACAATGAAATACCTCCAGCTTGCGCCAGCTGCAGTTCAGACCATCTACCTGTCCTCATGATTCCCCTCTACATAGCCATACCAGAACAGCGCAGACAGAAGAAAAGGCACCTTCCCACAGCAAGCGTTGGTCACACTTCTCCAGAAGCAAGGACTTGCCTTCAATAGCCCGCCTGTGCGTCGGGGCAGGCGGGGGTAAATGAATGCCAAGGGCAACAAGCACAGTGGCAGCCACGTAGTTCCTATACAGAAAAACATACGTCCATTTCCTGGGAAAGCAAGGAGAGACTCCAGATGCTTTTTAATCAACTCAGGGTGTGACCCCTGCTGCCTTTGAGGAGAAGCTTTCAAAGCTCGCTCAACTCTTTGTTGAACAGAAGGACAAAAGATTATAGTAAAATCATGAGCATCTTGCTTTCACGCAGAAATAACGTTACCAGTTCCAGCTTACTCCTTCATTCACATTTAAGACTAGAACAGCAACTAAACATTTGAAAGCATTAATTGTGGTTTTGCCAATACCCCCTCCCAGGAAAAAAAACCCCTCTACGTACAGCAGAAGAGCTCACCCCTGGCTTGCCACCTTCCACCTCCAGATGCTGGACAGCAGAGGAAAGAGCCTCGAAAAAGATTTGGCAGCTTGTAACCTTTATTTTTAGTTTTTTAAAATTATTTAAAAAGCATAATTAGAAACTTTCATTACAGAAATAATCCTAGCAAACCAGTTAGACATTCCATTGCTCAACATTTAGGAAACTTCACATCAGCACCACTAGAGACACGGTCCCCACCCCTTCCAATTGATTAGTCAGTCAGTGGCAAGAGCAGAGAGGTAACTGCTCCTCTACAGCCAGCTCTAGGGGAGGAAAAAAAAAAATTTAAAAAAAATCCCACTTTAAGCCAGGAAGTCGGACACCTGGATTGGCAGAGTTCAAACCATGGCCACAAAGACCTGAACTCAAAGAGGACCAATCTTTCCATGTAAGAGAACACTCCAGGCTTGGGTGCACCATTTCCTCATTTTATTGCATCATTTCCAGTAAATTCAGACATTTTCTTTACTTCTGCCTCTATGAAGTTACTCCCTCCTAGATCCGCACACACGCTACCACAAGAGTCCCAAAGTAACGCAGCTGGGCCCTTTAATCTGAAAGTGGTAACCATCGCAGGACAGCTTCATTTCAACAGGAAGGCTTTGGGGACTGACCCAGCTCCTTCCTTGGGCACACACCACGTGCGACACCAGAAAGCAGACAGGATGGACTGGTGTAACTTAAGCCGCCACTTTCCATAGCCGCTCAAGTCTTGCAATTATCAGAGCTCACACTAGCAATATCATCCCAGCTCATTCTTATTCTTGGGTTACCAATGAAAGATATGTGAAGAAAAGAGACGGGTGAAGGCAGCTGGGTACATACACCCAGCACCTGAACTGATTAAAAAAAAAAAAAAAAGTGCTACACATTCATGGTTTGCATTTTTCAAAAAGTCTTTAAAGTGATTGATTGTGATGTGATTGTATGATTAGGGCTCTTACCACAACCCGTAAAATCTAAAAAAATGCAGGCAAAACAAGTGACTAAAATTTAGCCTCTCCTGGGGGAGGGGGAGGAAGGGAGAGAAGTGGGCTGATTCAAAGCTCATGGACATTGGTGAATCATATCCTACCAACTAAGGCCAGCAATTCCATAGGGCCACTTACTGACAAACGGAGTACGTCCACCTTCAAGGTCTTAAAGGAAGTCATACCCTCCATGCCTTTTAGTCATTTTAAGGAATAATTCTTTTTTTATTATTATTTCGGCAATTATTCAGGTGCTGAGCATGTACTTTCAGCCCAGACATTTGATATTTCAGTTACACGCACATACACTCTCCACCTTTAACTACATTGATTCAGGCTGATGAACTGAGCCCCTGTTTTCCCAGAAAGGCCAACAAGGGCCAGGAAAACGTGACTGAGCACAGTGAGACCAGTTGGTTTCCAAGGGTGATCCTCCACCACCACATAACCCAAGCAAGCAAGCTTTCCATTTCTTTACATTAAACAGCAGTCCCCCTTTCTAACAGAAGAATCCTGGGAATGATCCTGCAGCAGCTTTCATATTCAGACATCAATCCAGAACAGCTGGATTTATTTTCATGCCTTTTCTCTCTCAAAAACTGGCTTTGCCACCAAAATTCACATTCAAGTTCAGATCGCCTATTTGTGGACAGGGCAACAAGAAGAAGTGAGGTTTTTTTGGCAGAATCACATAGTTTTTGTTGTTCTCAAAAGAAACGGACCCTCACTTAGGACCCTGGCAGAAACAGAAGCAGAGGTCAAAGGAGTTAAACTTTGCTTTTTTTTTTAAAAAAAAAAAGTTTTATCCAAATAAATCCCACTTCTGCAGGTCAGTTTGTTTTTCAGCATCTTGATACAAACTAAAGGAGAGCACAGGTACAGCTGGGCTGCAGCACAAGAAGGTGAAACCCCAGGACCCAGCCACAAGTCTGGATCATGGCAAACTGAAATTCAAGGCCCCAGCAGCAGCACCAGCTGCCAGCCCAGGGGCCAGTGAAGTGAAACCCCAGGCTCCAGCAGCAACACCTGCAATCCTGGTACCTAGAAAACAAAGCCTGAGCCCCAGTAAAAGCCTGGAACTCCAGGTGAAGCCACAGGCCCCAGGGACACCAGTTGCCAGCCTGGAGCCCAACAGAAAAGAAGCCGGAGACCCCAGGAAGCAGTTGCTGCCAGCCTGGGGCCAACTCAAATTAAGAACTTTGTACTATTTCTTTAAAAAGATGAACTCTGCAGTCCATGATTGGTTGACATTAAGAAGGCGTAAGCCAAAGCGACAACAGGGAGGCGAGGCTGGTTAAAGCAATATACATTATATACAAACTCTTGGGTTAATTAGTCCACTTGGTAGGCAACGTCCTTTCTTGTCTACAAGGCGCACTGGAATGAGGAGGGGAAGAAGGGGGGCAAGATTCCATCCGATACCTTCTTGGCACTGAAGTGGTAAGGTGCCAGCGCCTCTTGATAGAAAACATGGAGAAAAAATAATCTTTAAATAACGGCACAAAACTGAGAAAGTCCTCCCAAAGCCTGCCCCAGTGGAATTGCCCGAGTCTAGCTGGAGGGGCTGATCTGTCTGAGAGCAGAGTCTCTGCAGCAGGGAAAGGGCATTAGCAGCACCGCTTCTTCCTTTTACTGTTCTTCGTTAGCTTCACCACATCATTCTGTTGCTGCTGTTGCTGCTTTGCTAAGTTTTCTTTCTTTGCTCGCAGGACTAGCTCTGTAATGCAATTAAACATCTGCAAGAGAAACAAGCAAGTTCAGACCACCCAGGAACTCGGGCTAGCTTTTGTGGGACGCTGTTCTTTTGAAGCAACTCCACTTTTCTAGATATTTCAATAATGGTTCAGAGATCTTCCCCAACCCACCAGGGGCCAAGTGGAAATCCAGTACCTTCCCGACCCACTCCCAAGCTAAATCAATAACACCTCTATCCCGTTTCCCAAACCAGTAAAGAAATGAGGCCAGTTTGGCAACTGAGGCCAGGAGTGAAGACTGGGCACTCCTGTCTCCTAGAAGCATTCTCCCTAGTGACAAGTCTTTCCTGAGAACATGCCTAATATGTTAGCACCGTAAAGCTAGTGAAAATGCAACGTGGGCTCCTTCATTTCACATCCCCAACTCTTCCAAATGCAGTTGGGTATCTCTTTCTGACGTTTTACCTACTCATTTGCAACTTGCACAAAGCATTTTATCTTTCTTCCTCAAAGGGAAGAATGTAATTGTTATTTTTTCCCAAACCATTACCCCCAAATCATTTACCTATACTTTTCTGCGTATTATATTACCTCTTCCACATTAATATTTTCTTTGGCGCTGGTCTCAAACAATTGGATCTCCATCTGCCCAGCAAATTTATAGGCATCTTCTGTTTCTACCACTTTTCGCTCTGGGTCATCATTCTTATTCCCCACTAAAAAGGAGGGGAAAAAAAAAAAAGTCAGTTTGGTACTTCAGCAGGTCAGCCCACTAAATGAGATGATGTAATTCTCTGATTAGAAACTTACCTAGTATCCGGCAGACATCATCACAATTTTGATTAATTTCATGCAACCACCGTTTTACATTCACGAAAGATTCTGCACTGGTTACATCGTAGACAACAATGACCCCATGTGTTCCTCTGTAATACCTATGGAGCAGGAAAAGACAATGAATGTTAACTCAAGCTATGCATCACCTTCTCAGCTCTTTCTCTTTCACTTGGCTTCTACAACATTCATAACAAATCCCCAAGTTACGGCAATCAAGTGCCCCCATTTTCTTGCCACTGGGAATCATTTAATTCTTTTACAACAGCTAGATCACATGCTATTCCTCTAAACCTACAGAGTTCCCTGCTCATTTAGTCTACGCAAGCAGGTTTCAAAGTCCAAAGACTGCTGTTTACTTCCTTGTTCAGGTTGTCAAGACCTCCAAAGATGGATACTGTCTTCTGACTACGTGAACAAAAGGTAGCAGCGCCCCCAATACGTCCTCAGAACTGGCAGTGATGTGAACCTTCACGCTGTACAAGCCACATCAAGTTTTTGCAGTAATTTTGTTATCTGTGAAAGAACGCTTACAGACTAATATCCCAGCAGATCTCCGAATATACTCAACCCTCAGCTGCAGTTCTCTTGAGCTCCCAAAAATTTCTCTTGTTGAGCGACTGTGTTCTGATCGCACCTTCCTACTCAACAGATCGACTCCATATGTGCGTTCAATGCGCTCTGCTACCTTTAGCCATTAAAAACAAGCTTCGTTTCAGTTTATTCCCATTAGTCTTGGGCAACCAGCACCTTTAAAAGATGATGAGCAATTCTGATATCCAAGAAAAATATCTGAATTCAAGTTCCAACATTATCACCTGCATGAACCTACTAAAGGCAGGCAGTATGCGCACCATGAGAATGCTATATTAAAAAAAAGCAAGCTCCGCCTTCTCCGTTTTCAGCCACATTCCCAGGGCTACAAGGTATTTTTTCTACTGCAAATTAAGCAGTTTGGGGGGGTGGGGGAGATCGTGTAAGTAATTGAAAGAGTTGACAGTGAGGTCTTCGCCAGCATCCGGTTTTTATGTTTTGTGTAGCTTTATTCTTTTCCTTTCATGTACTCCTCTTTATTATTATCTATATTCAGTTTTTTAATAAAACATATTCAAGAATTCAGCATACCAAAATCGAGGATTTTCCCTTAAATTGTGACAGCATTTCTAGAGCTTGATCTCTGACCACAAGCACCTCTTGCAGCACTGTCCCTTCCACACTGCGCTTTAAAGATGTCCACTGTGACCACTCTGGTTCTCTCTGATAATTTATTCCAACTCAGTAAGCACATCTTTGAAGTTCAAAGCCTTTTAATCTAATCCAAATGCACTACCTTACAGAAGATCTCAAAGCTTTGGCTCACTTCCGCCTCAGATGCGCTTGAGCGAGTCACTATCTCTTCCTCACCTTTAGCCTCATCATCCCTTCTATAACAGAAGCCACCTGCCTTTATAAACCATGAAGAGACTTGCCACAGACAGGCATATATCACACACAGAGTGCACACATCTCCCCCCGCCCCTTTCCTCTCATGATCCCTTTGCAGTGATAGGCACTGGATGTCCATACTCCTCTATGATAGGATACAGAAGTAGGAGAGCCCGCTCCTATTGTTCATCTGGGCACTTTCAGAAGACAGTCAAATATTTCTTCCATGCCATGTTTTACCAGTAATTTATGCTGTACATTCACTTTCCCTGGCAAGAACTAACTCAGGTAAGAATTATTTATTCCCAGCCCATAAGAGATCCTGCACTTTCAAATATTCTAGTCCATACGCAATCCTTTAATAGCTTTAGAACTCACTACAGCACTGCATTTGTCCTTTACTTTGTTACAACAAGCTCAACTTGATTTCATAACTTAGATCCCTTAGAGGAAAAAGTATTCCATAGCCTGAATCCACACGTTGCAAAAATAATCCATCCTCTCCTGACACTAACATGTACTGCACACAGCTTTTGATGAATACTGTTTTGTGTGATAGCATCAGAAAGGAAAAGATCTCTGATCCTATCAATGCACCGGATTTCTCTACATCTGACCAATAAACTAATTATCTTCAAACTCTCCCATATCACCTAACAGTCTTTTAATTCAGCAACCCTCAGGCTGACCTACCACTTCCTCCCTAACACTGAGCATTACATTTGCAAAGACAACATTCAGCCTTTAGAGAAGCGCAGCGGTTCAGTCACACCTACGCAGAGCTGCTTCATTCTGCTGTGCACACCATAAAACCATGCCTGGTATCCCGGTCATCCAGACCAGAGGACCCAACGGAGCACCCTGCTGTTCCCACCTTGCCCATGCACCTAGGTTTTCTTCTAAGGAAAGCATATGATGTCGGGGAATAGAATACCATGCATCCTGCACATATAGATCCCACTCCTGACATGTCGTCAGCATAGTCATCGTTTGCTCCTAGGGATGAGGACTGTGGGCTGGACCGAGCAGCACAGACCACTACAGCATTCAAAACTCTGCAGGAGGTGGGAGCTCCCGCCACAAAGCACTAATATTGCCAACCACATCATCAGAAACACCTTCCTTTGTGCAAGACAGCAACCCCTGACTCCTGCCGAGTTCCTACCAGCATACACTGCTTCTATTTCTGGAAGGGAAAATTGTCTGGCACATTGTTCTAGAAAGGTTGCCAACCCCTCATCTACACTAAAATGTCATTTTCTCCATTGGCTACCTTTTAGCAGCCTTTTATTCTGTCTCATAATACACATTTTTCTCAAAAAGCTTGTCATGCTATTTTCTATCATTTGTTAGATACAGCCTTGTGTCCTAGATAACATTTCAGGCTGAACAAGTACAGCAAAGACTCTCCAACCCCAAGTGCAGGACAGTACTAGAAAACAAAATCTGATTTATCCTACCCCATACTTCAAATTTCAGAATGATGCAGTGCAGAATATCTTTTAGAACAAGTTGTAGGCTTTGGCGAGTAGAGAACAGATGGGACTTCTGGCATTCAGGGAGGAGTAGGTGTAAATTTTGTGCTTTTGGCAACCAAGAGGTAGTTGAGGCTTTGACACTAGGGAAAGAATGCCTTATCTTCTTCCCAGCCACATTTTAGGGAAGATTGAGACCGTGGGAATGACAGCAGAAGAGGAATGAAGTTCTCAGTCTCAGCCTCCCATTCGAGGACTAAATGACTGATGCTAGCTGACCTCTATATGGTAGGGGTGCTCTGCCAGGTACCCTACAAACCTCAAGAGCCAGTACCCGCTGCTGTTCCTAGTGATAAATACATTAATGAAATACAGGAGAGAAAAAAAAAAAAAAGAAAGAAGAGACATTATAGAACAGTTATTCATGTTTAGAGTGTCCATGAGAGTATCCCGTTGAGGTGAAAGACAACCAAAACTGACCTGTATACGCCCTTGGATGCTTGGCTGTAGCCAACTATCTTCCACATGGTTGGAAAAGTTACCTAGATCTAAAGGCTTTACATGTAGCTTTGGTGTGGAAAAGGCTTAAGAATGCTAACATTTAAGCTGAAATAAACACCTAAGTTGCTTGTTCTGCCTATAGAATTATGTTTAAAGAAGCTCAAAGACATAAGCTTACTGCCTTTGAAACATTACCTACTGATACTGCAGACTTGATACAGAAAATCTTCAGAACTGGTTAACCAAACTCATAGCGTCCTTCAGCCATCTGCATTCTCCCCTCACATGTCTGAAGACTACCCTTCTAAGCAGAAGCGACATCTTGCCATTCATTGTGGTACTCCCTACTACAAGATACCAATAAGAAAGTTCTCAGATTTCTTCTAGTAAATGTTTTGCAAGATTAGTTATAATGACTAGTTTCATGAAGCATGACGGTAGCTAAGTCAGATTTAGAAGAGACAGAGTATTATTGACTGCATCAGTTCAGTATGGCACATATGTTCATTTTTCCAGAAAAAAAAAACCCAAACCCATAACTGGCCAATGTGAAAGATAGGTCATTGTTTTAATCCAGCATCTTCGTTAATATTTCACTAGTTTGTAGTACACGTTTCCTTATTTTTCATTCCTCTAGAATTCTAACCAATTCCAGAGACTTCTAATAATCTGTTTTCATACTCATCTTTTTTTCAGGTTCATGGAAATGCATCTGTTGTCACAGGTCAGTTGACTAGTCTTCCAACCGTCATATCTGGTTTACAAGACACATCAATTCTATCATCTCAAAAACCTTATCCCTCTCTTGAACATCCCGTTCCACACAAAGGCATGGCAGAAAGTCCCTCTGCTGTTACTATTCATCCTGAGCTAGCATCTGACAACTATTATTTAAAGCTTAAATCCTAAAACCACAGTCCTGAATCAGGACAGAGTAGTCCCATCTACAACAGCAAACCAAATACAGGAACTGGTTGTTCGTGCATCTCAAGTATTCCTGCTAATACAGCTGAGTCCTGGCATGCCACATCTCTGGTGAATTTAAATCAAATTTAGAGTTCGGATTACGTTCCATGCCAACAAAATTCACACAACTTGCCCTCTCCTCCCACTAGCTATCCCAGTATTTCCACACCTAATAGACAGTAAAAAAGTAAAAAAAGACAGTAAAAATAGACAGCTGCTGTCCCTTATACTTCCCAGTCTGAAATTCTGATCTAGTTTATTTTTCCTGAGTTTCTGTAGAATACTCCAGATCAACTTGATTTCTGTTCCTTAACAGGTTTTTTAATTCTGTTTTTCAGCTTCTGTAGCTGTAGTCAAGTAAAATCAAAATAGAACAAACTTTTAATGTTTCCCAGTTTTCTACTATTAACTTCCTACCAGCTCTACCGTTTTGCAGTTCTAGGTCTACACCGCAGTGCTTCCAACCTATTACTATTATTACCAGATGTGCTCTAATTTCAGGCTTGCTTGCCAGGCTTGGCTCAACATCAATCTGAACTCTACCTTTCACTGTAAAGGGACTTCCTGGCCTACAGTAACACTGAAAGAACACCTTTTTATATTCTTAACCTCAATCTAAACCTCAATCTAGCCAAAGACTAGACAAAGACTATTACACTGTTGACAGCGCACTCACACTCCACCTGCGATTTGGTAGCCAAGCCCTTTCCTACGTGCTAACATGGTAACTTGATTTGTCACTCAGTTTGGGATAAGCAAATCAGTTACGGTATTACTTTGCCAATTAAAAAAAAAAAAAAAAGATAGAACCATTTCTAAAATCAGAATCTTGTTATCTCCTTTTTTTATAGGTGATATGTTTAGGACCAGAGCGCCTCCTGAAAAATATCAGTGAACGCTAGACAGTCACAGCTAGCCAACCTAGCAGCAAGAGGAGCCCTCATGACAATGTAACCAGCATTCCCAAAGTGCTTTCCTCAACACTTCAAATGCACTCGGACACAGGAACTTCTTTGCTTAAAGTTGCACAAAATTCAAATCTCTCTTCCCTGACCATGGAAGATTCCGTAACTACTTTACCAGAGTTAAGGCAGGAAAACTGGGGCCTTCACTTCCCCAAGAGTAAAATATACCTCACTTTGGTAAAAAGTTACACAGAAGAAAGTAGTAGCAGAGTTCAAACAGGTCATGGCACAAATGCCCTCAAACCACTTCAGCTTCTCCATTTTAAATATTAATAGAAGAAAAAAAATTACATAAAACCCTACAGAAGAGCCCCATCTGCAGCTATTCCCATTCACAAAAGGAAACCTCCTTTCCTGGTATTCCCCATTCAGTGCCGGATACCATGCCTTTCTAAACTAGCTGGCATCCTCCCCACAAACCAACGCTCATTAACGCAGCTCTGAGTCCTGTCAGGGAATCTGAAAGCAGGAAGGCCATTTGCTGACTCAGCACTAATGGGGGCACTCTGTGACCAGCCTAAGCGCATAGCTGATGGGAGCCGCAGCAGCGCATCGCTGCCTCCCCCTCACCGCTTCCTGCCACGCTGAAACAAGAAGTGATGTCACACACAGGAACCCTACAAGAGGCAACTGAGTTTTTTCAAGCTACACACTTAAGAAACAATGGAAGTAATCCAGTAATATCCGTATGGAAGCGCAGAGGAAAGGGGCGGTGCACACATCAGGTTCAATTTTGCCATTTCTAGCTGTTTAGACGTAACACAGATGCAACCAATCTCATTATTTTTATGTCTGAGTAAGTTAACCAATACATCAGCTGAAAACAATCCTCCTCTCAAATAGGAGCCAAAAGAGAAGTCAGTCATGAAAGACCAAGTGAAACACCTAGGTCTTTCAAGAATTACTATTTTTTGTTAATACCCAAAGGAAACAAAAGTTCCATTTCCAAGTGTATTTCTGCCTCTTCCCCTAGTGCCACGGTGAGCAGTCCCACCTTTACAGCAATCAGTTTACAAACACATTTTATTCTTAGTTCCCACCACTGCAGCTCTGGGTGTGGTTTCTTCAGTAACAGGAAAAGCTGTGCACATGCTGTTCAAAAGGACAATGAGCATGAAACTGAACTCGAACCAAGGAAAAGGTTAATTTAATGTGGGCGTCTGCTTCAACAGAACTCCAGACAAAGATAGCTGCTAAAATGCATCTGTCCTAAAAGAAAACTAAATATCGGAAATCCTATTCTTCGATCTCAAATTCGTTAGTTACATGACACTGACGGAGGGTTTGCACTCTGTACTTCTGCAATACATACAACCAAGGGACGACCTTCTTGGACAGAGACAAGTTTTCTAGCATGTGCAGAACAGTGAAATAACTCCAGTTCTACCTTTGGGAACTACCAGCAGAGGAATAAAACAAAGCCATCATGGAAATGCACACAAGGGTGAGGAAATCTGAAATCCCAGTTTCAAACCTAACCACAATATCACCACTGCTATCGGTTTTAAAACAGCTGAGAGAAGTCCCACTGTACAGACAGCAAAGCTATTGTTAGCTAATCAACTGCAACGTTAAAATATCTAAGCCGGAACTCTAAACTACAAGATCCATACACCAAGCTACATATCACTAAGCCCAGTTATACTCACGTTGATGTAATAGTCCGGAAGCGCTCCTGTCCAGCTGTGTCCCAGATCTGTAGCTTCACCTTCTCTCCATTGATCTCAACTGTCCGGATTTTAAAATCCACTCCAATTGTGGTAATGTAGCTGCCTGAAGGGAAAGCGTAGACAAGTGAGAACCTAAGTCTCATTTATTTTGGATGTCCCAAAGCACACTTCTGAATGCTATTTGGCAATAGTCCTCAGACTGGACAGGAGAACAAGGTTCTCCCTATCTGCTTATCTTTCAAAACGCCCTATCAGGTCATGCTGATCTGTACCTTTTAATATGCAGGCAACAGCTTTTTTTCTAGCCATAAAGCCACTTCTCCCATGCCACCCTTAAAATTTAAAACTCAGTGTTACAAAATAAAATTATTCTTCTACCGCATTGGTGGTCAAGAGTAAGCACCCAAATATCTCAGAAAATGGACAGTATTTCACTTGTGAAAATTTTGAAACAAAGTTTTGCTTTAAATGCTTGTGCAATCACTTATTTTGAATACAGTCTCTTCTAAGATTTTCCTCCCAATAAATTAGTTATGTCACAAATGTAAGTGGTTTAGCCACAATATTCAATCAATCTAAATCCCAAATGGCCAACAGGAAGTCTGCAGAGAGTACAGCATAAGCTACAAAACCTAAGCTATTTCTGGAATCATGTCAGTATTCAAATACTGTGGGACTTTCAGCTGCAAGTGAAGATCAGACAGGATGGCTTGTATAGGCTTATACCAACAGAAGCAAAGTTACAAACTTAATGTATTCTGAGTACAGCTATCAGTGGGTAAATGCAGAAGAACAACTCCTTGCCAACCAGCAGCACTGGAGCAGACCTTGACCGTTTCACTTACTGAAGTAAACAAAATACTCACCTGAGAACGTATTATCTGCAAAACGCAACAGCAAACTGCTCTTGCCCACACCTATGACAAACAAAGACAGCAAGATCTTTGAATACAGTCATCTTGGGTGTCAGGTAACATAACAGTATTTTACCCATTCATTGCATTTTTAACTCTAACGAGAATCTTTTCTCAGCAGATAATTTAGTACCATCCACCTTGACTATTCATCTCAGTACTCTCCTTGAAGATTTGATCGAGCACACTGCAGTCCCTCCAAGATTCGGTATGCTTCTTGTAGCAGCACGGGGAGGGGTGGGGGGGGGTGGGTGGTGTGTGTTTGTCCCCTCCTTCCTCCAGCCCCCAGCAAATTCTCAAACAGTAGCTTTTGAACTGTGCTCAGTTCTAAGAGGTCATAAGAGTAATAACTAAAAGCAAGTTTACGATCAGCAGACTTACATTTGCTGAGGAAAGATCCAAAAATGAGTATGTCATGCTAATTAACAAGTACTCAGAACACTGCCCTGAACTACTCTACTGAGTTCCACTTGCAGATCATGCGTAACACCACTGCCTACCTCCCATTCATTTACGCCGTGCTGAACGGCACTGGAATTTGGACTACTTAGACAATCAGACCAGGGTTTGGTACTATAAAGCTTATGTTATCACGGTCACAGTTTAACAGAAGCCTAAACCAAACAGGGGAGTTGGGAACCATTGTTTTATATTGCCATCCAAAATAGGCTTGTTCCACACCTAACAGGAAGGACACATACCTTTCTGAAGTTGTACCTTTTGCCAAAATGTTCCATGAAACATTTCTCTAAGTGCTTTGAGTAGCACTTCATCCAAGTTTTCCTTATATGATTGTTTGCACCCTGATCACACCCTGTTGCAGGGAAGCATTTTTCACAGTGCTTCAGACAAGAATCATACGAAACTCATTCCTGCACACCCAACCAACTGGGTATCAGAATGCCTTGAAGTTGTTATCTCTGCATAACATCTCTGCTGTTAATGTCCCTTCCTCTCCCTTCCCCCCAAAAAAGAAGTCTGCTATGGCATGAAGAGGAAATTTAACCTCACCAGGGTGATTATCTATTAAATCTTTTCAGGTAGAAGTTATTTAAACTAATTGTTTTAATGATGTATAACTTGCAAGTTCTTCTTAATAGAAGACCTGTGCAAAAGGTATGTGCAAAGACTATACAGAACTCCAACAGTTCTCAGCTGCTGGCATCTGAAGATAACTACCAACACAAAAAAACCCACCCTAAAAATCTGCACGACTGCAGTAAGCCAGATCTCATTTGCAAAGAGTACAAATCACCAGACATCTGGAGAGGCCACCGTCACTTCTCATTGAGTATTACAAATCTTAAAGAAAAAAAAGAATGCTACTAAAAAATACAAAGTTACAGCGTGCATACACAGAATACCTCCAAGCTCAAAGAAGGTAGCAGAGCAGTTCCTAAACTTTAACAGAGGACCGGTTATTTAGCAAGAGCTAAACCCCTGCAAAATACCAGTTGCCTAAGTAAAAAAAAAAACAACAAAAACCACCAGCACCATAAAAAAGGAAAGAAAAGGTTTCAGCAAGTACTATGCTTGATCAAGCAGCCTTGGCCTTCAGCTTTATCCAGAAAGTAGATGCTGGAACCCACAGACTTGTCAGACCACACCACCTTCTTAAAACGTCAGTCAGCCTCCGGGTACGCTGCAGAGCTGCATGGGCTGCACATGACCACTGCTTTGTCACACTGTCCACCACTGCACAGACACGGTCTTGTCTATACTGCTCTCAGCACTCAGGCAGCTTCTAGAGAAGAGAAACCTCCTGAACTCAGTAAGTTCTACATGCTCCCAA
The DNA here is from genome assembly GCA_013389945.1 of Fregata magnificens. Taxonomy (NCBI): domain Eukaryota; kingdom Metazoa; phylum Chordata; class Aves; order Suliformes; family Fregatidae; genus Fregata; species Fregata magnificens. The sequence goes on from WAAD01037327.1 coordinate 114,383, forward strand.
TGACAACGATCTCACAAAACAAACACTGCCTCTGACCCACTCTGTTCACGTACAGAGAAACCACACTCTTCATGACCCTCCACTTCCTACACAGAGTTATTTGAAGAGCTGAAAAGAGAAGGCTAGCGGGGCCTCTTTTCTTGTTGAAGACAGCAAAACAAAACAAAAAAAGGCCTATTGGCTTTGCAAAATCAAAATTAAAAGCAAATTTCTGTGCCATACCAGTTTCTAAACCCCATATCCCACTGAATTATAGAGCGAATTAAAGAAGTACGAGTGAATTAAAGAAGCACATGCAAAGCACAGACCAGCTGTATTATTTTTAAATATTTGGCACAACTGAGATCACCAGCAGCTTTTCAAGATGACCTGTTCTAAAAACATACAAACCTACTACCCTCTTGACATATTTGCGTACAGGAGAAAGCAGATGAGACATAATCATCCTATCCAGTATCAGTCTCCTTCCTATTGCAAGGAATAAATATCAATAAACAAGGCAAGCAAACTGTTTTGTGAAAGCAGGGATAAAGCCTTCCTGTTGGGGTTAGCAAAAACAAAAAAGAAAAAATCAATACTCAAACTACATAGTGAGATTTAATTACAACAGAGAACCACAGGCAACCTGACAATTCTCACAATGCTTTTTTCCGCTCACTGGATACACTACAGGGACTCAAGAAGACTCAGCTAAGGAATTTCATTTGATTGTTCCAAGTGAGAAGTCTTCCTCAGAGTTTTCACCATCCTGTTTATCTTGCCTGAACAGTTTTGAAACTCATCAGCAAGCAACAGAGTTACTGCTTTACTCTGAATGCAGCATTTGGTTTTAATAACCCATAGGCTCCCAAAAGCGTCTAAGGCTTTAAGCTGTTTTGAAGCTGTTGCCCCTTCTCCCTCTTTAGATCCCTTCATGCAGACACAGTTCAGTATAGAATAAAATATTTTTACATACAGCTAAAGCTTCTGGAGGTGACAACTGCCAAGATCGTGCAACACTACACTTTCACCCAAGAGCCGTGTCTCGCTGCGTGCCGGGACCTGCTGCCTTACGGACCACACCTCTATTAAAAGAAGAGGGTGGATGCCACCTTCTCCAATTTATGGAAATTAAACTGTAAACTGTTGGTGCGTTACCAACACTGAACCGGACTGAAGGCAGGAATCTTCCCAGTCCCAGTTCTTAGGTACCTAGGCTAAAGCACCAGACACAGGCTGAGTTCAAACGCCAGCCCTCGAGAAGTTTCTGAAACTGCTGCAGAAGTATTTACAGGTCTGTTTTCAAAAATCTATAACTCCCCCTTATCCATAACTATTTGAGGTATTTGTATCCTATACTATAGCTGGCAGTACACAAAGCTACCAGCTGTTCAAGGATTTCTTAAAAAAAGGTGACAAACTCTAGAACTGAGACTGCAGGTTGAAGCACGGAACAGGTCTTAAGGAATAATTAAGATAATAAAAGAGTATTAAAACATAGGAGTTGCCACACTGGAAACGGCGGTCCCTAGGGCTGGGAGCAGCCAGCCCTTCCCGCCGACGCCTTAAACTGTCCCTCTCAGGGGAAGGGAATCCCCTCCCCAGCCCAGCAAGAGCTTAGCGGGCGCCCTCAGCACACGCGGCTCCCGAAGGCTGAGCCCAGCACGACCGCCGACGCCGGCCTGACACAGACCCGCCTAATCTTCCTTGCCCTAAACCTAGCCGAGCTATTTACCATAATATCCCGTGGTAGCCAGTTCCGCAGGTTCCTCAGATAAAGACTCACGGAGCCCAAGCAAACGCGCCCTCTCGTTCCGAGCGCGGGGGTCCCCCGCCGACCCGCCCGGGCACAGCCCGGCGCCGGCGGCACAAGGGCGGCGGAGCC
>WAAD01037327.1:116470-164924 GCA_013389945.1 Fregata magnificens
CGCATGCGCCCGCTCCCCCGTGCGGCGCCCGTTGGCCGCGCCTGCGCAGGAGGTGGGGCGGGGTGAGGGTTCCTCGCGCGCCTGGGCGGCCATGATAGAGCTGTGAGGGACGGGCTGCGGTGCGGCTGCTGCCCTCCCTCCTCCTCACCGGGGCCCGTGCTCCTGCTCCCCCTTCCGCCGGTAGCTCCTCTTCCCCCTGTGCTGAGCCGCCGGGCCGCCTCTGGAAGGCAGCGGTGTGTCCGCCTCGGCTCCCGTAGGTGCTCGCATGAGGCCTGTGGACGTAGCAGCCGGGGAGGCTGCCCTCAGGAGCACACCAAAGGTGTGAGGGAGCCCCAGCGCTTTCAGGCACTGTCAGCTCCACTCCTGGGAGGCGCAGGAGCAGACCGCAATGGCTAGGAGCGTGTTCTGCTTCTTCAACAAGACGCCTGTGCCCCAAGGCAACAAGTCGCACAGCTACCAGAACAGTTCCCTGCAGGTGAGGAAGCCCCCAGCAGAGCGATATGAAATGCCCAGGTGTGTCATGCAGGTCTGGCAATTCACGCTAGTCTGGAATTAGATTCCTGGGGTTTTTAATCTAGGGATGTGCTGACGTATGGCTTGCACAGGGCCTTGACCTCACACACATCCGCAGCTGTGCCTGCACCATCCACAGCCCAAATCCACCGTTTCACACAGCACTCTCGCAATTGTCTAACACACAAACAGCCCAAGTAATTTTGCTATCAGTTGCACAGATGCTGACTGCACAAATTCTGCAAGGCTATGATCGCTTTTCAGGTGATCTCCACTTCTAGGTGGAGACACGGCACAAGAAGAGTGCTGGCTTTCTTTTTGATTTGTTTTTCTACAAAAATATTTGTTCTTACTGGTACTTGAACATCTGAGATCAAACAATGCAGTGTTTTGGTGTAGAATATGTATGTTACTTGGGACTTCCTTTGCTAGTTATTAAGGCTTGTCAATACATGTGTAAAAACAATAACAAAAGGCGACGTGCTAGGTATTGCATCTATCTTAAAAGTAATTTTAGTTCAGCATAGATTCGAACCAAGATACTGACATGATTATTTAAGTAAGTTGATTTTTTTGTTGTTTTAACCGTAAGTTTACAACGCATTGACACCAGTATCTCATTAACATGCATTTTTCTTTCAGATGGGGAGAGCTGTATTAGCACTGCAGAACACAGACCTTTACAGTCAACAGCCTATAAACAGGCAAGAGAAAGATGACACAGAAATCAGGGACAGTTAACTTGAAAATACAAATCCATAATGCTTTTGACAATTACAATCTAATCAGCTGTTCTAAAGATGCTTAAAGAGTAGGATGCACCTACTTTGACGATCTTTTTGGTAGGACCCAAGCACGAGTAGAAGATGGAAATCAGTGGAAGATCACCACTGCAAACTGTGTCCATGACATTGTGAGGGTGTTCATGCACCAGACCAGGTTGCCCGGGGAGGTTGTAGAGTCCAGCCCGCCTGGACAGTGCCTGGAGCAACCTGCTGTACTCGACCGTGCTTTGAGCGCAGGGGTTGGACTAGCTGAAATCCAGAAGTGCCTTCTAGCCACAACTGTGCTGTGATCTGTGAATGTTTCTTAGAGAATGCCAGACAGTTTTTAGCAGTATTGCTTTTTCCCTTAACATTGACTCGAAAGCTATAGACTCTTTTCTCTGGATTTATACAGTGGAGTTTGGTTAAGAGGAATAAGAATATTTTTTTTAAGGCCATTGTCTCTAACCAATTCTGATTTCCTATTTCTTCTGCACAGGATAGCGTGGTATGGTTCCACAGTTATATTTGTCCAATTTGTATGCAATTCATCTGGAAACAAACCAACCCAGTGTGGCTAAAATAGCATGTCTGGGTTGAAGATTTTTTTTTTTAGCACATAAAATTGCATCTTCCAAATACTTCTGATCAACAATATGGCTTATGTCTGTGGTTTTAATTATAAACCTTCCTTAATCTCAACCTTCAGAAAAGTATTCAAGCCTTCAAAGCTCACCCCTGCCAAGGCCCACACATCCTGAAATCCACTTAGATGACCTCCATCTCACAGTCACTCTGCAACTCATGCATTTAAAACACCACACCCTGTAGCTCATTCTGTGTTATCCTCAAATGTATGTTGTAGCTATCTGAGGAGCAGGATAAATGCTGGAGTGTCACCAGACAGGACTGTGTGTGATTTAACAGACTTATGCTCACAGAAACCCTGCTAGAAAAGGGTTTGCAGCTAGCCCAAACCTAGCCCAGTGCTACAGCAACCTCCACCACATATCACCCACCCCAGTAAAGCATTTGGGCAGCCCATCCTATAACCCAACACATGCCCCCAGCGTCGGGGTAACTGAGGACACTGCGTAGCTGCAGGGAGATCCCTTGAATTCAGCATACAAAACACCAGCTCAAACCCAAAATGACAATGACTCCTATTATCTTTATTTTTAAGCTCTTGAAACCTCATCATGTGAAAAGCGTGAGACGGCGTGATGTTACCTAATAAAACGGACAGTACAAACTGTGACTTATCTAAAAAAAAAAAAAAAAAAAAAAAAAAAAATAATCAAAATATTTGAATATTTTATGCTTTCACATTTGTCTCTTTTCCATGGAAATTCTTAGCACCTTGTAAGTTTAAACATCTCTCATAAATTTTTTTTTTTTATCTTCTTGAAATACACACAGTTCAGCTGTCACTCAGAGACAGCTGCTTGACAGTTCAAAGACATTATTAGAGTCAGTTGTGGGGAAAAATTATCTTTTACTGACAACTGGTATTTTTAAGACATTTGAAATGAGAAAGAAATTAATTCTTCAGTCTCCAAGTTGGCACAATCAATTTATCAGATCTCATGTTGTGGCAAAAATTATGGGTATTTTATCTCTGATGTATTACATTGCAGTGTATAAATAGTTCACTGAAAAGTAGCTATCAAAAGCCGAATTCAGTGTTTCGCTGTAATTGAAAAATCAGCATATTCTCAGTAAGTGCAAGTGAGCTCCTATCTTTTACTCCTCCCTCTCAGAAACGACTAAACTGGGTGCAGAAATTCCACTGCTGTTTGGAAAGATGAATGAGTTTTTCCACTTGCTGCTACTTAAGGTGGAAATAGAAATGATCAAAATACCCTTAACAACAAAAGATCTTACTGGCTAAAATTAAAGAGGTGATAAAAAAGGCGTCTATTTAACTGTAATGTTCCTTCACGTGTTGATGCAGAGCATCAATTAGAGTCCGGGATAAAATAGGTAAGCCGAGGTGCCCATAATCAAGAGCTCAAGCAGCCGTTCTTCAAAGAAACTTGCAGTTTTTTTCTTCCTTCCTGTCTGCAATGATGGAGTGATTCCGATACAACCACTGAGCTTGTTGCTGCCTATTTAGTAGGTTTTGAATGGCATAAAATTTTGTACGTGTTTCAGTGCACAAACGTTTTTGCATCGCATGGTTTAACTGCTGTTCCTCGGTTACCCCAAAACACAGCTAATTCGCTATAGGTGAAACTAATTCCAGTGCCCTGAGACTGCCAAATCCTTAAGAGCATTTAGTTGAGTTTTCACTCTTTCATTATTACCAATTCAGTGCAAAATACATAGTTGTAAGATGGTTTAAGATTTGCAAGTATTTTGGAAGGCAAAATCACAATTAAAAACCACCTTCAGAAGGCAGATAAATGTTACGAAGTAAGCAGAATACAATTTCAGTAAGACCAACTGGAAAGTACTGCAGTTTTGTAGAAACTGCCAACTGCATAAATACAGAATTGGAAATAAATAGCCAAAGAGCAGTTTTGCAGCTTGGCTTCATAGCTGATCACAAACTAAACATGTCAACAACACCGTGCTGTTGCAAAAAAAGAACACCCAGACCTTGTGTTGGGATAGACACCAGTGTGTTACGTAGGGCTTGCAAAGTAATATTCTCCCCTGGAAGACCTGGTCCGGCAGTGGACACGCGAGGCAAATACGAATCGGAATGGAACAAATACAGAGGGCAGCAGCGTAAGTTTAGAAAACATGAAAATCTATGAGAAAAGACTTAGCAAATCTAAACTTGTTTCATCCAGGGGTGAGAACACTGAAGTGACGATGTGGTTGCTGCAAAAATGAACGATTTTCAATGTCTCTGGGAATAGGACAAGCAGCAATGGGCTCAAGTAGCAGCAAGGGAGACTATTTTTTTTTTTTAGACGCGAGGTAAGCTCTGGCAGTGTGAAAAGTTTATGTAATGACATAGATGGCGTAGAGAGGTTATGGAATCTCCGTCATACAATGCTATAAAACCCAATTATATGGAAATCAGTTAGGCATGGTTCAGTTGGAGCTGAGCCTATCTTAGGTAAGGGGTAAAATAGCTGATTTTCCCAAGTCCCTTCCAACAGCATTCCACTGACTCCTACAGCAAATCTCTGTTGCCAGGAGCCTACACCACAGGCTTGGGAGCTGACATAACACCAAGAACATTTTGACAGGTTCTGGTACTTTTGACCAGAACAAAGCACAGCACTCCCAAATATCTGCTCAAGATTGTATCTTGCCGTTTGAGGCATTAGTGTGGTGAAGATAAAATGTTCTTCTGTTTGCTGCTACTGCCATAGCAATCGTTGTTTTTCTAGCAGAATGTGCGTTCCCACGTGGTAACATTTTATGCTCTCAAGTTTTATGATGTGTAGTATTGTGTTCTCCTCCCTTCATCATAGTTTGAGCCATCCAGAGTTACATGCAAGGAAGATTCCCCCACACCCACCACGCACCCATTAGAAACAACAAATCTTAATGCTCTGGCTTCTCAGGTGCAACCAGCTTCTGTGTAGTTTCATAAAATAGATAAGGCTCACTTACCTATTACTCTACATAGAATGTAAAGCTCATTTTTCCTTCTAAAAACTTGTATTCTGCAACAAGATTTTCACTATTTCCATCAAGTGGCATAAAAGGTATTAGTAGATTAAAATAATTTTTTTAAAAAGAGGTATATGTGGCCAGGTAAAATAAAATACTGCTTTCATGGAGCAGTTTAACTCATTGACAAAAAAAAAAAAAAATCTGTATGTTGGAAGTGCCAAGTATCTTGTGAAGACTTTGAAGACATAAAAATAGAGGATTTTTCACAAGTTGAATAACTAAAAAGCTGTCTGTAGTTAAAAATACTTCAGAAATTAATAGGAGTAATTACTTACAAATTTCCTTAAATGTCAGTTCTGGCTTGGTTTTAAACCCTAGCTTGCCTGTTTTGCAAAAGGTTTTTATAGATTACAGCGCTACCCACTCTACAAACTCTATGCCCTAGAAAAAGCAGGTCCAAAGAGTCAATCACAGTATAAGTTTGTTGACAAATGAATTTGTAAAAGGAACAGTTTATGCCAGAAGGATCAAAGTCAGAGCCTTTATTAAATGTTCCTTCTTTAAACAGACTGCATTTAATCCCCCTTTCGCATTTGTGATTTCTAAGGCTATTTTAAATACTTTGTTTTACAGGGATTTTCAGTCTTCAGAACCGTCACAAGCAGCAAGTTAGCAGTACACAAGAACAACATGCTTTAACTTTCACCAAGGTCTATTCCTGCGTCACAGGGTCCGTGGAAAAGACCAACACCACTTCCAGTACTGGAGTTTCTGCACAGGCCCTGGAAAGCAAATAGGTGTCACCAGAGTTTAAGCCTGATGTGCTCTAGCCACATCTCACAACTGGCCACAATTTACCAGTATTGATTAGTATATATGTTTCTTGCGCATTATCTGTTTCAAAAAGGGGACCAAATTTTCAATTTTCAGCTCACGTGGGTCTAATTAAGGCTATTCTGGTATATTTGATACTAAAATACTCTCTGGGAGTCCTTTTCATGAAATCCCATCAGAATTAACATTTTCAAAAATGAAAACATTTAAAATAGGTGTTTGAGTTGAAATGCTGATGCAGCGGTTGGTTCAGTGTTTTCTTGTCTTCTGGAGCTTTATTATCACGTCAGTATAGTGTCGTCTATCTGTTCATCAGAGTCAGCCTGGCCGGCCAGCTTCTTCAGAGATCTCCTGCAGCTTTCGTTGAGAAGCTCCAAGCTGGCAGCATCTAGAATCTTGGAAACCGACTGTGGAAGGAAGACAACACCAATTACCAATTCCTTATGACATACCATTCAAAATAAGAATAAATGTGAGTGCCTTACAAGCTGTATTTATCTAAAATCTGTCAAACCTACCAAAATCCTTCATCTGGTTTTAGGATTCCAGGCATGGGAACTATCCAAAAGCAGCTAAGACTCAGAAAAGAGGTCTGGAAATGGATGTACGAAGTAGTCCATCCTAAAATACCCTCTCTAGCACCGCTAATGCTGCAGCAGGATTACAAAACTGACAAAAGCAACAAACGAGCAGTCCTAGCAAAGGTACCTACAGCACAGTAAGGGCTGACAGCATTTTGAAAGCAAGGCTACTATGTGCCACACAGCCTTCTACCAATGATTACGTTTTCTTCTGTCTCATACCTCAAGCACTTCTTCACCCGCTCGCATCTTCAGAAGATTGACAATAGCTTGGTCGCTGTAGGCTCTTACACTGGTGTTTTTGTCCTTGGTGTTGTCCAGAAGCGCTTTGAGAATTGGTTTAATTGTCTGAGGATCCAGTGAGGGAAGATGGTTTTTATTTGCCCACCAGATCATCTTTTCTGCAACTAACTTTATGTCACTGGATGAGTTCTGGAGACACTGAAGGAGACAAATATAGACTCAAACTCAGATACACCAAGGACAGGTATTTAAAGCAGTAGTAAAGCCGTTTCTAATTTAAGTGTTTTAAACTATAACAAGAAAAGCAAGCAGTTTTCAACTCACAGGTACACGAGACAAACTTGTTCTCAACAAGTTTGACTAAACTCTGTAACAGTAAGAGAAGATCAAACCTTGAGAACAAGACACCTTTTCAGAAGAAAACTAAAAATGTGGTTGAGGACAGGGTCACACGCTTCTCTTTCAACTCTCTCAGGAAATGACAATGACCACTAACTGCAGCAAAAGCTGATAGTGTCAGCGCATCTGTAAAATACACTCAATCAGCAGCAACAGCCGAGTCAATCTCTGGTTGGAGCATAAGGTGCATTTCAACAGTGTATTTCATTTTAAAATAAAAAAAAATTAGAGCTTTGTATTTTTTATTTAATCTCAGCACCTTTAAAACATGAAAGCTAACATCTGAATGTCAACTGCATTATTAATGCTGTGATAAAGGTATCGTGACAACTGTGATACTCATATTTAAATACAATACTATGATACAAATTAATATATAAATGTAGGATTTCAAACAAAAAGTCTGCTTTGAAGAATGATGGCCTGCAGCATCATGTCAACTTGCATGTTTGGTAGTTTTTCAAGTAAATTGAAAAGAAATGTAAAACCTGAAAATGTAACACGTTTTATTTACATTAAAGATGACAGACAAAATAAAAAGCACTCTGTCTTCCCCTGTCTCTTGTAAGACGTTAAAAACATCCTGAGGTTCTAATGTTCAAAATTCAGATCCTGTCTACCCATGAGGGACACTTTTATGGGGAGGGAAAAAAACCAACCCAAGAATAAACCCCACACCAAAAAAACCAGAACAACCAAGAAAGAAAGAAAGGAATTTTGAGGTAGAATATTTAAATAGATATGAATTTAAGAAAGCGTTGACTTCAATACTCTCTTTTATCCCTGTCTTTCAGAGCTGCTCCCTTCCACGAAAGTGGAAGTCAAAAAGTACTGCAGCAAAACCAGGTAGGAGTAGGTGTTTGATGCATTTCTAACAAAGGTCCTTTGACCTTTAGCACCCCTAAAAAACTACCACTCCCCCCGCTCTTCTCTGCTTCTCTGCTGGCTGTTTGTTACTGCAAAGGAAAAAATGAATTCCTAAGAATCAAAACTGAAGTTTGCCACAGGAAGATCAAAAGTCAAATTTCCATATTACAGCAGGGATAGCGGTATTGTAGTCACAACCACAAAGCAGGCTGGTAAAGTGATTCTGTCTGTACTTTGCCACAAAAAGACGTATCTAGATTTTCAAGGATCAGGGGGTTTAGAGCTTCCCAAGATAAGGCAACCGAGCTTTCCGTTTTCATGCTGGGTTACCATACAGAAACTTGATGGAGAAAGCCACCCATGAGTTAGCTCAAACAAAGGGTCGGATCACAGGAGAACGCCAGGTAGTTCCCTTAAAAAGTCTTACCTTAATAAAGAGGTTGGAAAGTTTTGGAGGGAGGTTCCCTCCTCCTTCCATGTGGTATTTCATAAGGAAGCCCATCCCTCGGATGCCACTAACTGCAATGGGAATCTTCAACATAAAGACAAAAATCGGTATTATTACAGCAGAGTTCCACAGCCTTTACAACTAGGCTCACAGTCTCATGGACTGGTGAGCTGCTGCGGAAGGCTAACCAGACCTTTCAAAAAACTGCAGCATGCAAAGCAGGAAAACAGGGGGTTAATGTTACTGGGTAATTGGATGAAAAAATCATAATGCGACTATGAGCCACATGGAGTAAGGTGGCAGGCCCCACAGAGCCCCCAAGTTCCCTACGCCAAATTACTCCTTCAACCCTAGATTGAAAGTCTTCCTCCTAAACCAGAATATTTGCACTTCTTGTAAACCTGGCCCATGAATGAGAACTTTTAACAGGGCAACAGAAGTGTAATTTACTTCCAACAAAAGCTACTCTGCAGCTGAAGATTATTAATCCTCATCTCCACAGAGATCAGAACTCAAAGAATCAGAACAGTCGTGTCATTTCACTCCAAAACTGCGTCTAGCCAAGAGAGAATCTTCGGACGGTACTTGGGGATTTTCATTCCGTTCTGTTTGATGACACAGAGAACCTGCACTCCTTTTGAAACTCCTCCCAACAAGTGCTTGCAACAGCACTCGCCCGCTCTCAGGTAGCACTTACCCTGTCAGCAGTGGCATTGCTGAGGATCATCTCCTGAACGCTGTTGTAGTATTTGGGGGAACACAGCCTGCTAGGAGCAACACCTACAGCCACAGAGAGAGCCAGGCTTCGTCCGTGTCTCACCATCCAGTCAATGCCAGAAACATCTGCTGCAAATGAAAGAACAGAACAATAGCAAGGCTCCTGCTATCCATTCCTCTTCATCTAAGAAAGCTTTTGTCATTTGTCAATTCACTTCCATAAAATGAAATAACAAGCAGCATCTAAAGCAATGCCTTGCTTCCTCCACTCCTCCCAAAAATCCGTACAAACCGTGCTGGAACACAGCACCTCTACGAGACAGGAACGCCTCCTGGGCAGACAGGGGAACCAGACACAGACAAGAGACTCTAGTGTCCAACCCAGCCAGGCCGACATCGCTTACTGCATGAAGGAGCTTGGCATTGGAACTGCACGAGCTTTGACTCTCTAATGAAATTGTGAAAGTCATCTGTAATTTGAAACCGGCTAACGGATTCCCTTTTTAATCCCACAGAGGAGAGTAATCCCATGGCGCTCCCAACCACTGTGCGTTCCTATAAAATTCAGAGGGTTCTTCTAACTTAGAAGCAAATTAGTTAATTCTCTAAAAGCATGTGAAGCCATCAGATGTGGTCTGCAATTAGCATAAGCCAATCTAAGATCACAGTGTCATCAAAAAAGGTGGAACGGCCCTCCCGTCCACCCTGCCTGAACATCCTGTCACCGCCCATCCTCTCTATGTCAGCACTAGCAGCCACTCAGCCATGCTGGTACTTTTCATCATCTCATCTGAAAACAAAGCCAGGAAAAAAAAGTGTGGGTAATCCCAAAGTACAACCACTACCCCGCGCTCAGCTACGTACCAGGATGCACAAGTTAAGAGCCATGAGCATAGAAAAGCACAAGAAAATGTAGAGTAGAGATTCAGGTTTGAAATAAAGAGGAAGAACCTAAATAATTAGTCACCGAGCTTGCCTGAACCAATGGCTAAGCAGGTATCTTCCCCTACTCTCAGAATCAGTTCCAGTCACCGTCAACAGCTTCACCTACCCAGTAAGTGCTGGTGGAGAACAGTACTGAGCTCCTCTTCTGACAGAAACGCACACAGTTCTGCTAAGCAGCCAGCTGAGGCCATGCGGGTGGCATCCTAACGAGGAAGGGAAGAAAAGCATAACACCGGGTGAGCTCAATACGCATCAGAGATAAGTGGCAAGACGAGCAAGTGACAGAAGATGACATGAAATAAAATGAGGAGGAAATAAATATTAGTAGACACCCTTCACTCCTATTACCTGTGGATTTCTGTCAGTTCGCAAGGTTTGTTGTACACAATGGAACTTAAAAGCCAAATCCACAACCAAAAAGCCAGCAGAGAAGAATTAGAGATTTTATATAAATTCTGATTTGTTAAATGGAAAAGTCATAAAGATGACAGTGAATGTTTTAAAAGACCTAAGTTTAGGTTCACAGTCTAGAAAGTAAGCGTTACTTCTAGCCATCTCTAGATGAGCTTATCTCTCTGATAAACTCATACTACTTTTAATTTACAACTTCAGGCTTGCTTATATGACCATCCCATCACTACTCCTCTCCACCCTGAAACATACAATCCAGTGGGCATTTTTCAATTCTTCTATTTCTAGCATGCCAACAGTTGCATGTTTGTGTTGCACAGATTAAAACATAAGGAAGAAATTACTAGATGAATAATTTTAATCTCACAGATGATACTGTTGCTATCTGCCATATACAGAAGACCCTATATTAAACTTGGAGAGCTGCTTGCTCGTTGGAGAAAAATCTGCCACGATCTGAAAAAATGCTGACACTAAATGACAAACCCCACCCAAGAGCCTACGAACACATCTGTGCATATAGTGAAGGTATTGCAGGTTTTCTCCAAGATACAAAGCAAGTCCTGACTTCGAAGCTGCCTCAGACACGTCAGTGAGGAGCTGCAGGTCAAACCCACGTATACGGTTGCTAAGGAAACGTTAAACTCCCAGATTGCAGAGTTACCAGTGCTTGGCCAGGGATCTCTAATTCTTGCACCTGACTCTCAGCTAACATGCTACAGTGATCCAACGAGATCCGATTTCGCAGGCCGTATTCAGTTTAGTGAGTAATGCCCAATCACGTGCTTCTTTATGTAAGTTTCTTTCCACTCTATCATTAGTAATTTTCCCCAGAAGTTATTTTAGAAAATACTTGTTACAAAGTTCAGATTTTAAATTTAAGAATAAGACTGCCTGCAGCAGGGATCCTTTGCAGCTGGCTGAAGCAGTACCTCATCATGTCCCAGCATCCCTAGAAGCACCGTGCTGATATTCTTCCTAATTGCAGCATCAACTTTTGCACCAGCTCCTCGTGTTACGAACCGCAGAGCTTGCAGCATCGTGTCCCTAGAAGCGATCACAACATACAGTCAGACATTGCCTCTCCCCCCACCCTAAAGAAACTGAGCTCTGGGTGCCTGTAACAGTTTCTTACACAGCAATTAGACTAATATGCCTTACAGTTTAGGAGACTGATACTCTCTCTGCACTGCTGAAAACTCCACGCTAGAGAATATTTCCACGTTTGTGTACTTGTGTCCATCTCTTACAACATAAATATTTTCTGATTATTCACACATTTTAAAAGTTCTCAAATCAGGGAGTTAATTTCTTAGGGATCCGGGCACTTAGGATACAAGAACAGCTGCATTACTTGAGGTCAGACTGATAATTGATACTCTCTTGTATCTGAAAGTGGGCTGCAGCGGTTGCTGGGGGGACATGCAGGGGAGAGAACTGGGCAGATACCAAGCAGTGCCTCCCCTGCCACAGCTTCGCTTCTGACCCAGGAAGTCCCTATCATCCACATTCTTTGTTTTACAGCCCTTGATTAACAGTCAACTGCTTTCACTAATAAGTAAATCCTACTCTCAGAATTAAGGGGAGAAAAAAAAAAAAAGAAATTCTACACAAATAGCTATAATAGTTTTGTTCATTCGTCCCAGCCCTTTCTCGCATGCTTAATAAGCAGGAAGGTCTGAGATACCGGCTATGGCTTACCTGATGGCAGAGTCATCACTGGAACGAATTCCATTCAGGAGCTCCGTAAAGAGAGGATCCACTTTTACATGGATGACAATGAGTTTACCGAGAGCATCGGCAGCTTTAAGGCGAACAGCACGGTTTGAGTCTTGTAGAGCTTTGGTGAAGGTTGTTTGCAATTGGGGCAAAAACGGTTTCAGGGCAATCTCAACCTATAGCGGAGATGAAAGAAGGGAAAGCGGTGCAGTCGTGTCTGAAACAGTGGCTAGAAATCAAAGCCTGAAAACAGCATGACCTCTTATACAGCAGTTAGTTATCACAAACAGCCCTCATTCAGATCTAACATACTACTAAAATAGGGAAAAGATGAAACAATACTTTACCACAAAACTTTTAACCTTTTCAAATCTAATCTTATTTTCTGCACACTGAAATACAGGGCTAACGTTGCTGAAAAATTTTATGCTATCATGAACAGCCTTTTGTATACAGAGCACTACAGAAAAGCTCAGCTCCGTTCAAAGATACATGAGATGGCCATCTTTGCACTTAACGATTCATAAAAATGGTGGACACAGGAGAGACCAATGACATGGTAGTTTTTAATCACTTGAAAGTGGGATCAGCATTTAGCAATATTTCTAAGAAGCCCAGCGATTCAAGCACTGGGGGCTTTTTTGGCAGGCTGGAAGCTGCTGGAAGAACACAATCCAGTTACAGTGCCACTCCTAAATATCAAACCCACACCAGCAGACATCCTAGCTGTATTTACATGAACAGCAACAGATATTTCTGAAGGTTACCATGGAAAATGTTCACAAACCACGGTCAATTACTTTGAATCTTACCTTAGCTAAAAGAAGGCTTAATGTTTCAAGCAGAGCCACCTTGACATTCCAGCTGAACCGATCTCCCAAGATCCGAATAAGTGGCCCAGTAATGCTCACCACAGATGGTTTAAGAGCTTCAGCAGAAGTCAGCTTAATAACCAGCCCTAAGGCCTTTGCTGCCTCCTCCTTCTGCTCTGGATTACCAGTTAAAACACCTTCCCGCAGCACCAGGAGTATGGAAGTCACTCCCTGTCATGAAAATCAGATAAGAAAGCTTGGAAGCTAAGATGCAAAAAATACACATCTTATTTTTGCTCCTGTTATACACCAGATGCACAAACTTGGAGAGTTTCTCTCAATTTCCTGTTGACCTTCAGCTGCCTGCTTCCACATTTACAGAGCTACTTTTATTTGGTTTGATTTCCTGCATCTACGCCTTACTAAGCCAGTTGCTATGAGAAAAGTGGTGGCGGCTCAGGGAATTTTTAAACCAGAGAAATTTGGCACAGAAGTCCAGCTTTACTCCCCCACAAAAAGCAGCCAGCGACCATGACTTATATGCATAACAGAATTGTCAAAGACCTTATTACAAGAGGAGTCTCCTGTAGGGTAACTCAGGAGCAGCAGTAACCTACAAAGTCTCTCCAAGATACAGGTTTGGAATGCCCCAATAGTCACTGGTTTTAATAGCTGTAAAGTCGTATCAGTCAGTTCCCCCAAAAGGTGGGGTATTGTGGCTGTGACAAATCCACGCTTATTCTGATCCTTTACCTTCTTAGGAATGCAGAATCCTGGTACATGCTCGCCTTTGGCCTCATTCCCTACAATCCGGATATCCTTGTGCAGGTCCTCAATGAGAGCAAGCTGGTTCCCAGCATCTAATTTCTGCAGGAGAGAGGGGTAAGACAAAGATGAGGCAACATGGCAATCACCTATTCTTTGTGAATTCTTCTCAGGTGTGTCAAGAGAAGACACCCATTTCCTGCCTCCTCTCTCACAAAGCTGAAGTCAAGCTCATCTTACAACTCTCAAATCTTTGCAGCATTTGCAAACATAAATGTAGTTTACCATCAAACCGGAAGGTTCAATTTAGGCAGTATTTTACCAGCTATCCCCATTTTCTCCTTGCTAGGCATTACCACTGTAACCTTTTTAAGCTGCCTCTCACCTTGGTGATGGAATTAAGCGCATCCCAGCTTTCATTCAGAACTACAGGGTTGGTATCGTTAAATAGACGTATCAAGCCTGAAACCAAGCTCTTGAGATGACCAGTATAGTCTGCTTTTGTCTTGGAGCAGTAGATATTCAGAATGACAGCTGCTGCCTGTCTCATTCCCAGCTCAGGGCTGCGGGTAGCTTCTAGTAAATCTTCAGTTATAATTCTTTGTCCAGCATCATCTTCCACAGACAGGATTACAGACTGGCAGTTTGCCATCTCCTAAAGAGTCCAAATTAACTTTACATTAACTCTCAAATAGAACAAAGCCAGATTTAGCCCCAGGTTTCCCCGTGTTATCCACAGCATTATGTCTCAGAGAAATAGTACAACATATCCCACTTGCTAATCGTTTCTCATGAAATAGCTGGTCACATCACCATTACAGGCTCGATTCGGTCCTGGAGCAGAGATAGGTATATAACCAACTCTCAGAATTTAACAAGTGCCCAAACTCTGCTGAACTGATTGCTGCACAGGTCGCTCTCCAGCTGCAGGAGGGCTAATTTACAAAAATTAGAGTAGCTCAGTCTTCGCATCTTACTCACCCCTCAGAGACTGTGGGTCTTGTCAGATAACATTTTTTTGATTTAGGTAGCTTCATGCTGTGCATTGTAATACTAATTACAAGCATGTCTGTGGGCATATTAGAGATCTCCAGGCAGACCTGGGGCTAGAAGCTGAGCTAATGGGCATCTACAGCAGACAGACAACAGAACTCCGTCACTAGCATTCCCGATTCAGTAACTCATGTACATGTCTATTCGCAATCACAACTCCAGGATGTTCTCTGGAGTCCAAATACCAGATGTTTCGGGAAGCAGTACAGAAGGAGTGCTGCATGCAAAATAGGTTTCCTCCCTTCAGCCCTTTAATCTCTCCATCTTCTATACCAAGAATAAATACAAAGTTAACTAGACACTCTGGCAGTTCTCCGAGAATAAGTAAACTGAGAATTGTATCTTGTTGCAGGCCAAAGAGACTTTTATATGGATACAAATAGATTTGGAAAGCATACGTTTTTCGACTCACAATATGCCACCAGGCAAAAAGGCTCATCCTGAAGAAGCTAATGGACTGAATTAAAACATGCAATCTGTGAATCTAGAGAACACAGATTCTGTGCTGGGAAGTAAACCCGAAGCGCTATCTTCAGGCAACCTGTCATAACAAAGAGCTGAGCCACGCTACTTGCCAATTGCTCTTCGCTGGTCCCCAGTTTCTCTTTCAGCGCAGACATCATAGCAGGCAGGATGACACTCAAGTGCCGTGTCAGAGCGTCCCCTGCCACTGACGAGAGGAAGGCTAGCACGCGGGTGTTCACAGGGGGAGTAGTCAGCTAAAAAAAAAAAAAAAAAAAAAAAAACCAAGACAAGCAGAAAGTTTTTTCAGAAGGAATCTCAATTCATCTATGACATGAAAAATTTCTAAGTATAAATGCATCACAACCCAAATGACAATGTTTTGAGCATAAAATCAGAAGAAAATTTCAACTATGCTCTTCCTTCTGGCAGATCGGTCCAAAGAAAACTGGCAGCAAGCAGAGGAAAAAGCACAGTTCTGAAGTTCAAAATGTTTCCAATTGTACCTTTGGCACCAAATAAGGCAGCACCACACGGCTCTTGACAGCCATAACTTGTTTAAGACCATCCACAGCAAAGTCAGATGTCTCTTCATTAGCCTACAGGGAGAGAGACAGTTACAAACCTGAGCAATGATTTGTGACACACCAAGCTAAACCCTATTTCAAGTGACAATTTACCATGTGATCATATAACCAACACACAAGTCCTTCTATCCAAAAATGCTCTCATACTATATAGCAAAAACCCAAACCAAGCTCTTCTGTCACATCAGAAAGATTTTCCGGATCAGGAATGGCGGCCAAACAACTTAAGCAGGTGACAATGGCAATTCCCTAGCAGAGCCGGATGCAGCAATTCTTAGGCCTATGCTTTAGCCACAAGACCTTCCCTACCAATGGCTAGGAGGACTCCATGGAGGATACAAAAATAGAGCTGCCATGCCTTGGAAGGTCTTCCACTACAATCCTGCTTTTGCTTTAAGCTAATTATTCAAAACCTGTCCCACAACATCATTAATCAAGTTGTTGACTAAGGTTGAGCAATGCTTACCAGCTGCTTCAGCAAAAATGGCAGGATATCTTCAAGAGCTTGATGTCCAATTGTTGAGTGCAACTGTTCAAATGTTTTAGCTGCAGCCTCTCGGACTTCTTCCAGAGGGTCACACAGCGCTTTTCTCACTGTAGGAACTAGGGACTCAGAGAAAAGCAGTACCTGAAGATGTAGAGATGAAATTACAGAATATCTAAAGCGCAACAGACACACGCATCTCAGTAAAGCAGCTAAGAACACAGAATTTGCACAACTGAAACTAAATTGCTGTTTGCTTGAAATACATTGGAAGAAAACCAGGATTAATCAACACAAATACCTGCAGTGCTCTAAGGCTACCTAGTGGATGATTTCTATTATTATATCTCATAAAAGTCAGAACTGTGCAATGCTTTAAATTTACCGACAGATACAAATGCATACATTTGGCTGAACAGCAGCTCACGTTAGTTATATATTCAGTCCATAAAACAAGTCCAGCACTAGCTGTATTATTCTGTCTCAACTGCAATACCTGCATCATAACATAAATATCTAGGAAACTGGAGATTTCACCTTCCACATATAACTTACCGCATCCCTGCTGGTAGATTTCATTATCTCACTCAACCCAATGCAGACTCCTTGCCTCTCATCACTCTTGTCTGACCTCAGTCCATCTTCCAGAATAGGAATGATTTCAGGAAGGATCTTCTCTCCCAGCTTTCGGACAAGGTCTCCTAATGTCCGTGCTGCAACCTGTCCCCAAAAATTTATTCATTAATTATTTTCCTGTTTTATAAGACTTAAGAAGGTGAACTGTGAGCAGATGTTAACTTTTGACCGTAAACAACTGTTCACAGTATAGACACGAGTAGTAAGAATGGAAACCCTACTATTATAAGTAACCATAGAAGAATAGTTCTACTGTCATCACAGTTGCCTTCAGCAAAGAGAGAACTCAGACATACTCATGCTCAGAACAGTTAAATTCATGACAGCTTTGGAGTGATTTATAGAAAAGAATTATCCTGTATTCTTCAGGAATTAGTTTATATGGTCACCTGCAGTAACAGGAAGGCATTACTCAATTTCTCACCGTTCGCTTATCTGCACAAGTACTGGCCAAGAATTTCAGCAGAAGCCCAAAGAGGGTTGGCAAAATTTCACGCAGCGTGCGAGGAGTGTTTGAGACTACAATCTTCCAGACATGTAAGGAGGCTTGACGCACTACCAACTGGGTGTCAGAGCGGCCCATGTACAGCCCCGCCAGCACCCTGTTCCTCCTCTCCACGCCAAGAGCATTAATAATAGCCTGAAAAGAAACAGAAACAAAGCTGTATTATCCACTCCTGAAACTTATAAAAAGAAGAAAATACGTGATTATTCAACACGTGTTTCTAGCAGGCTTTCCATGCTGATTTAAAATAAATAAACAAATAAAGGCCCAACAGACAAGAACAGCTTTACCTTGTTTGACTGGGCTGTTCCAAAGTTGTCATCCTCTGAGGCAGTTTCTGTGGTCATTTTTCCAGTGACTCCTGAGATATGGAATAGAAGATCTCCAAGGAGCTGAACTGAGCTAAACCTGGCAAGAGGAGCAAGCCAAGTGTTACAAACAGGGTATTCAGGCGGTACCTGTCCAAATACGACAGTACGTCAAGTACAGACGTGAGCAAAATGCAAGGCAAAGAGCTAGGTCAGCAATGAAGCGCTGCATGGGCTGATATGTAGGATCAGCCTGCCTACATGACTGAGAAGAAGCATGCTAAAGAGAAAGGGAAGGAATGAAATTCCAAACTGGAAGGGACTGAGAGAATTCCCATATCAAAGCAATGAATCAGGGAATAGCCTGGACTCTAGAAAGGAACAAGACATTGCCAGTATCTGTCTCAACCCAAAAGACATTCACCTGGGATAAGTGCGCTCATCAGCACTCAGCTGACACAAGCCTTTTAGTACAACTAATTTTTGAGCAATTGCTATTAGCTGTGAGCACTCCACTGCACATTTCCATACACAGGAGAACAATAACTTACTCAGCATTTTGAAAAATGAAAAACAATATATGAGGGCTAAATATTGCCATATCAACTGCCTTGGAAGGGCTTTTCAGAGTCACTACCAGAATTAATAATCTAGTAGGAATGCTCTGCAGGTACCAGAAAACCTGATGCACGGCTGGCAGGGCTTCTCAGGCTCGGTGCTATAAGGCATCATCTTCAAATCAACAAGCAAAGAGACACTCGCTTTTGCTTCCCAGGAGGTCTCTGCATTTGCTTGGGGAGCAACATAGAGTCTAAAGCACACCAGATTTTCAACCATGGAAGAGAAATGTCTGTGAATAAGATGGTTATCCCTTACCTTATCCTCCACAAGTCATCAAACAGGCCATCCTCAAGCTGTGGCAGGAGAAGTGCAATGGCAGTCTCAGCATACATACTTATGATTCTCTGGCCAGCGCGCAGAGCAGTGTCCCGCACAAACTCATTCTCGTCTGCCAGTGCCTGAACAGAGACAGAAAAGTGTCCGTGAAAACTGGGGGGGGGGTCAGCACAATATACAAGACCAACAGGAGGAAAACAAAACAACGTTTTCTTTCTCACCCATGAAAAGTAAATGAACTGTAGAGTTGTGAATGCTAAAAGGTGATTTCAAGAAATTACTAGTGACTACAAACAAATTACAGTAAGCAAATAACTTGGAAGAAGAAATAATTTATAATTCAAATTCTTTTATATTTTATATAGTCCAGCAATGCTGGGCAACTCTCTGCATGTCTCACAATTGCTGGAAATGATGCTTATACTACTCTGGAGGCTTCTTTTTATTCTCTAATAAATAAAACTCTTCAGGCCTCTGCTCCATACCTTAAGGATGCAAGGAATGATGGGACCCACATAGGGAATGAACTTGTCTCCAAAGGTAATTGGCAGGTAGTTGAACATCATGATATAACCATCTCGTACATGTGGAGCAATATCCACTTTACTGGCAGTAGCTACAATCTCTGGCATAAGTTTCTCCAGCTTTTCTACCCCCAAACCAGCCATAACTTCAGCCAGACCTGGGAAAAAAAGCAGGGAACAGAGCTGATGAACACAAGAAAGAACAAGCTAATCTGATTTAATAGGAGAAAGTCCAAACTCGGTATTCAGACACAGTTGTCCCCACCTTGAGCAGCACCAGATCGATCCACTGAGCTCTGCTCGTATGTCAGTGTCTCCATCAGCCACGGCAACAAATCCTCAAAGCATGATTCTCCCATACCCTTCACCATGGCTCCCAGTGCCTTTGCAGACACTGTACGCACCTAACAGACAAGAGGAACAGAGATTTGCAAAATATCCACTCAAAGTTACTATGACAGATGTGTCAGAGTGATTACAGATCTACAGGAGATTAGGACAAAGTCTAACCTAATGCACTGAAAGACAAGCTCTATTTGTACAAAAGACTTACTTCAGGTACAGGATCCAATAGAGATGCCTTCAGTCCAGGAGTCACACTGGGTAGATAAGGAGCCAGATCCTGAAACAAAGAGCCCGAAGAGTAAGAACTAGATTCAAAATCAGAAAGAAACATAAGTCACCTTCATGTAAAGGGCATTCAGCCCCTTATTATCAGCCATCATCCCGAACATCCTGAGGGTTTAATCAGTTGCTTTCACAATCCTGCAAATAAGCACAATGAATTGTTCTGCAAGTCCAAGAAACAACACTAGTTCTCTGCAGATCATTCAAAACCTGTTTGATGCTCACTCACAACCCAGCACTTTGTATCTAAGGAAAATCCGACACTCTTACATTTACACAAGGTTTAAAGGTAAAGAGTATCAGCACAAAAATTAAACACGGATCTTTAGCCTACAGTGAAGTTCTACAAATACTTTTCAAACAAACCCTGGATCCATTTGTAAGCAGCTGATCTGTGTTTCGCTGGTACTAGTTTTGCTTGTTTGTTTGTTAAGGCATTTCTTATATGGTAAAAATTACAAGACCTTTTTGCAGGGATAAATCCGGTAATAACTCGATGACCGAAGTAGAAAGCTGACAGTCTTAAGCACCTGAGAATTCTCACTGTCTTTATAGCCATTATCTGTTCATTTACTTACATTTAATTAAAGAAGCTGCGTGGATTCTAATATTATCTACCTTAACAGCAAAATCCCAAAACCAAATAAATTCTCTCTAGCGCTTGCTCCGTTATCTCTGACACAGTAAATACAGCATGCAGTTAGAGAGCTTTTTCAGCATTGTACCTTCTGATCAGTCAGGGAGTACATGTTCCCAATGATCTGGGCAGCCATTTTCCTGGTGTCTGTGGAACGATCCTGAAAAGCTCTCTGAACAATTGGCATGATCAGTGCTAAGGATGGCGCATCAATGAAATGGACAAATTTGGTATCCAGCAGAGTCTGCAGGCACTTCTGGGTCTTCCTGGAGGGGTCAGTGAGAGCATCCAACAGAACTGGAGCGATTGCTGAGCATTTTTAAAAAGGAGAGAAAAGACTTTATTTGTACATAAAGCAAAAACGCATGTCAGGGTGAGCTGGTGTTCTCTCATGGGATGTTTTAGATCCTTCTAAAGCAACTAGCAGCACAGGGACAGAGGAAACCCTATTAACATGAGCTGACAAAATGGATAGGAGCATTCAAAAAGCCTTGAAGCAGACAGCTGCTGTTAAGCTTTCATGTTATACTTTTCTAGGAGTAGTTTCATTTCCAAAGAAGTTTGGATTTAATCCTAAACGTTGTGAACGTAAACCTTGCTACTATAAACCACGGTCATGTCAGGACATTAGAGATGCAGACAGTTCTTACCTAGGATCTCTGGATTCCTGATGACAGACCCAATCTGCCTGAGAGCTTGCTGACCTGCATTCTGCACCTTCACATGAGAATCAGTGAGCACTTCAGTAAGTTTTGGCACAATATTGGGTAAGCAGGAAGAGAGCTGTTTGGGAGCACAGTACGCCATAGCCCCCAGCAGTTCCACTGATCCTGTGCATGAAGTACACAAAAAGAAAGAAAGAAAAAAAAAGATGACAAAACACAAAACAATACACAGCATTCAGAAGAGATATGAGAAGATGATCACATTGACCTCAAACTCAAATCTACCAGTCAGAGAACACACAGAATGGCTGAAATGCATTAAGCCACTCTATGCCATTTAAAGACACTAAAAACGTGTTTGTTTGTGGGGTTTTTGTACCCAGGAAAAGAAGGAGGGGAGGAAACTTCCAGCTTCTGGGGTAATTCTAGAGAGATAGGGGGCAAAAAGTGTCCCTTGGACCTGCTGGGGGAAAAAAGTTGCTCAAACGTGTCAGTGAACTCATTTGTATCTCAAAAGCTGTCCCTTATGAGACAATAAATAATCACAGTCTTCTGTAGGGACGAAGGAATAAATAAGGGGAATGACAGCGAAGGGCACTGTGGGTTACTCTCAATCACGTCAGTCAGATATTTGTCCATACCAGCTTTGGTTCTCCAAGATTCCTCTTCTAGCGCTGCAAGAAGTGATGGCAAAACCAGCTTCACTCCGTGAGTACTCAAGTTGCTCATCACGGCTTTGGCACAGTCATCTGCAGCCTCCAAGGAAAAGAGACTATTTACAAGCTGAGTCACAACGCATGTTTTCTCCTTCCTCAGAGACTCAATGGGAACAAAGCCTTCACGTAAAACAGTGTCTAAGTACAATGATGCAGCTAGCCAAGTAGCTCCCAATTAATGGCCAATGAAATAAGATGCTTTCAGTTATTAAGACAATCAAATTGTATTAGTGGTATCTCAAGGGATAGATCCACCTTCTCAATTTGCCTAGTTACAAACAGTATTCATATCCATTCCATTTCGGTTTTCTCTTAACACTCTGTTCTCAGAAATTTAAAGCATCTTACCTCTCGCACGTACTGGTTCCCATCTCCAAAACAAAGCAGCAAGTGAGGGAGCACATGAACCACATAGGGCTCAAAGAGCTTTCCAAGCATGCTGCAGAGCATCTCGAAGGCAAAGAGAGCCCCTAAAGAAACAAAAAGGACAGCCAGAGGAAAATACAACTTCATTTAAAGGGGATGGAAAGAGAAGATACAATTTGCCAAATATCTGTAGAATTTCTCCAAAAGCACTCAAATCTCACAGCTGAAAGTCTCTTGCCGTCTTGCACATGTGGCTAGTGCTGTAGTGGGGATTTCTGGTCTCAGAAAGGACAAGAAGCCCAGTAGCATTAAAAACATGTAACAGTCCCCTGAGCCCTAGCTTAGGTAAGCAGAAATAAGGACAGGAAACATCCAGCAGCAAAAGGAACAAGTAGGCTGTGCGAGCCCCTCTGGACCAGCTGGAGCGGAGTACGTACAGCTCTCTTCCTGCTCAGGGAGCAGGAGCCCACCTAGCAACACCTGCCTTTGAAAACAGGAGGGAGGGGTGCAAGCATGTTGTCTAGGACCAGAAACCCTTCCTCCACTACAATGCAAATACAGCAATTTTAGGATGCTATACACAATCAGTGGCCTCATGACAGACACTCCCCATTTCTTTCTCCACAAACTTTAGTAAAATAAAGGTAGATAAAGCAAGCACAGGGTTCAGGTATCATTTGATCTGACCACAATGGTAGTAGATACAAGAGAAATTTGAAGTATTTGGGAGGGAAAAGCTTTCGTCCCTCACCCTCACGCCGACGGAAGTTCTTCTTGTCCTGGATAGCATCGGTCAGTGTGGTCATCATCTCCTGCTGCTTGAGAGAGAGGATGCCAAGGCCTTTCACCAGGCCTGCCAGCCCATAAGCTGCACCTTTGCGCTCAGCATACTTATCAGACTCTAAAAGCAGCTGCATTAGCTTCTGTATCATTCCTCCTGCATCCTCCTTAATTGCAGGCACCAGAGGTGGCAAACAGCTTGCCACTGACTCCTGAACCTGTAAAACAATCCACAGCTATCAGACCACAAAATATTCAGCACCAACATAACTTGCCCATAGACTGCACCCACAATGACAGCTTTCTGTCACCAGAGCCATTTTTCATCTCTCTGACATCCCTAAAAGTAGCATTAACCTGCCTCTACGTGGAACATGAGAATTCCTCCAGGAAGGCACCTACCTGCTGAGATGGTGTGGACAAGGCTGCTATCAGTTTGCCAACAATTGGTTTCACTTTAGGGTCACTCTTATCCAGATGTTTTGCCAGTGAGCCCATCAGAATGACCACGCTCTGCCTGACAGCATCATAACTGGCATCATTAGGAGCATTTTTCAGGAATTCTTCAAACACTGGCAAGAGAGAGTTAACATTGTCCTGAAAAACAAAACCACAGAACTTGCCACTAGAGTCCACTCAGAATGAGATTTGCTATGCTCAGTGGACTTGTTTGTTGTTCTCTGAGCCAACAAACCGAACAATCACACTGTATTTACAGTTCATTTAATGTGTCACATCACATAAAACCTTGTGCCATCCCAACAGGCAACAAGTATTTCCTGCTAGAGAGAAGTTAGCCCTTAAAAATTAGATCCCCCAAACCTGCCAGCATGATGTTCTGCCAGAAACAATGCACACTACTAGGCAAGACTGCTAGCCTAAACATCAGTGCCTGCTCTTTTGCTTGCTCCATTGCAAAGGGAGAACAGATAGATAAAACAAACTTCACATGGCTTTTCTAAGAAACAGAAGGAAAGAATGAATAATACGAAAATACTCCAATTGTCTTGGGCTTAACAGGAATGCGGAGGGCTGTCCAGAAGAGGTGACTGGCACGCAGGAGGAAATCAGAAGCTGAGCAATTTACACCCTGCACACCTCTCCCATCTAACACTGCTGGAGAAGGGCTAGCAGTGAGAGCAAGGATGGTCAATTCTCTGAATGGCTTCAGTTGTTTTCAATTTAATTAAGCCAACAATCAGCAAGCTTTCATGGTTCGCTTCGCATGAGCCCTGAAAAGGAATTATTACCTTCCCAGGATTAGAAGACCTGTGGTCTGATTTTACTTTTATTACTCTAGTTTTGTACCATTTTAACTCCAGTTGACTCAGGGCTATTTCTTTTATATAGCAATGAGAGGGAAGAACTACACTTAGTCAACAGTAGTCACTAACAGAACGACTCCGAACACACAAAAATTCCTACTACATGAAAGTTTCAGCTGTTAAAAGTAACCTCTAAGAAATAAAAAAATAATAAAAAAAAATCATCTATGGGCCCCAACACAGTATCTATATTTTCATTCCATCTTTATCCACTGCTAGAGAGAGAAACATTCAGACTTACTTTGCCATGAGTGTTGAGCGTTGAAAGAGCTGCATCTAACATGCACTTCCTGACTTCAGGACTGCGATCATTCAGGGCATCCGGTACAAAAAACTGAAACAGGGGCTTCACCTGGGAACGGTCCAGATGCTGTGAGAGCTTGTTGAGGGCCAAAGCTATGCCACACCTGTAAAGACGGTGAGCTTGTGAGCTTACTGACTTTTCACATAATTTGGTTGAGGTGACAATCACATTTGCTATCAGTAGTACATTACAGAAATTGAGAGAGAGAACCATTACGAAACCGAAGAGCTCCAAGTGTCCAACCTACGTGCATTTCATTACATAACCCCATGCTGCAGGTTCCCAAAAGGACAACAATCCTTCACCCATATAATGACTTTTATCCCGATTAAGCATTACAGATACTTGGGCCAACAGAGATCAGGATCACTTAATCTAATGCTGAAATACAGCAGCTTTACAACAAGGTACAGCAGCCCTAAAGAACACATTAGCTTAAGACAGGTAGCAAACAAGATGATCTCCAGTTAAACCTGTATAGGGCATACAAGTAGACAAAAAGTAATTAGCCAAACTGGAATTTGTCCAGGTCATTAGGGCTCACACTGCTGCTCTTGAAACAATCAATTGCCCGTACAGAGGTGGGAATACAGTAAGATAAGACAAAAATCAGACAGTCTGAGAGGGAAAGACTCTGTTCTTATCAGAAGGACATAGAGAAGACAGCATCCAATATTTTGATGGAACTGAGAGCATTTCAGTTTGGCCTGCCCAGCCTGCCTGAGGGGCACAAATATTCTCTACCAGAAGGACGCATGAAACCAGCAAGTCAATACAACTGCACATATTTTGTTCCTTTAACATTCCCTTAGTTCTCCACTGCCTGAACTTCTCATCTGGAGGATGCACAGGAAGTGATGAGATCAGTCTGAAGATGACTGTACCTTGCTTCCCACTGGTCAGGCGGTGATTCAGATATCACTCGTCCCAAAGCATCCAAAACTGGAGGTGGCCTCTGGAAGGAGAAAAAATTTCAGAATGCCTTTTCCAAGGACACACACGCAGAGAATACTGTCAGCCATACCTGCAATGCCATTTTATAAAACTGCACAGAGGTATGATACCACTAGCAGAAGAGAATGGTAAAAAAAACAAGCAGAGAGCTAGCTTAGGCCCAAAAAGAGTTAGACTGACCCTGCTCTGCCACAGTCTTCCACCTATACAAGGGTGCCATTACTGGCTGACAACTTGAGGCTCAAGACATTAAAGTCTGTGATAAGCTCAAACACAGCAACAGTAGGCTTCATGCACATCCTCAAGACAGACAAAAGGAAAAGTGATTAATAAAAATATAAAATAAAGCACAAGCTTGTGCCCGTCAACCCCTTAGGACAAGAGTACTTACGTAGAGCTTCTCCTGGTAAATCTCTGTAAGTTTATTCATGACCTCTGCTGCTTGGTTTCGATACTGAGCTACAGCTCTGGAAAGAGCTTCAGCACCTGCTTGTCGCACTGCCTCTTCATGGTAGATGACATCTTTGATCAGCAAAGAACAGAGGTCAGGCTGCAGCTCCAGACCCATGGACTCCCACAACCTGCAGCACACGCAAAGAGGTGACTCATGACCCTTCAGCAAGAGAAGCCACTGCTATATGCAATATCAGGGTGACCTAAAGCTGTCCTCCGCCTCTGGGAGGCAAAGCCCCTGCCAGTGGAGCTCCATGAGGTGAGAGGAAGGGAGATCCCCTTACAATCCAATCCAGCCAGGATCAGATCCAGTCCTGATCCAATACAGATCCAGTCAGCCAGGAAGAACTCTTACCTCTCTGCCAACTTCTGAATCTCATCTTCCACATCAAACTTTACTACCCAAAGGCGACGCAACAGATTCAGTCCATTCTTTTCATCGCTGTCTGGGGTTGGTAGAACCATTTGTAGCTCCATCAGTCCCTGAATTAGTTTACAGGAGAATCAGTGCAAGAATCTGATTTTAGAAACAGATGCTTTAAAACACATAAAACCTTTGCCAAGTCAAGCTCTCAGTGGTTGGAAGCGTCAAAACTTGTGCTTGCTTGTGCAGTCCATGCAGATCAAGGACTTCCTGTTGCTAATAGGTGATATGGTGAAACTCAAGAATAGCGCTCCATAGGCAGGTTGCAGAGAGGCAGCTAGGCACTAGGTTGTGCTCTGGTGACTACAGTCTTCTCTGCTTCTAGGTACAGAGAAGCCAGCTCAGGTGAGCTAAGCTGAAATTTGTTTCATGGCAAAGAAAACCAAGCACCCCTGGTTTTTTTCTTTCTTTTTTTATGTTTTGAGAAGCAACTAAGCCTGAAGCTTTCAAAAAACACTGGGCCCAATACAGAGATAGGAATTTTTTGACAGCTTCTGTCTTTAAGACTAACCTCTATGCAATTGTAAATAGGTGTTAAGTTGTGACAATTTCACCCATTTTAACAAAACAAAGGTGTGGATAGACACAGAGTACTCCTTTTTGCAAGATAAATCTAGCACAAAGAGCATTACTTAGAGCACTATTGTGCAGTAGCTAGCGTCTCCTCCTGCAGACACGCTACCCAAAGACTAGCATCACAGCTGAAGCCTCTCTTCATCAGTGTTGGAGAAGATTCACCTCCCAAAAAATTAGGGAATTCAGTGTGACCCTGAATGATTCCCACCTACCCTGAGAGCCGTATCTCGAACATTCATGCATGGAGATTGCAGGGCCTGAAGTAACACGTCGATCTCCTCCTGTTCTGCATAGGCACAGCCGACCTCCCCGCTGCTGCTTGTGCACAGAGTGGTCAGGGCATTGGAAGCCAAAACCTGAAATGCCGTGAGGAAGTATTAGAGATTCCACCGCTGCCTTCTACTTCTGAGCATTTGGTCAAAGCAAGCGCAGGGTGGGGGCTGAGCGCTATCACGAGAGAAGAAATTCTCAAAGAACAGCGACAAAGGTTCATGACGAAAACAAGAACTGATGAATTCAGTCCAACCCTTTGCCTTTTTGTTATTTTTGACCTTTCTGCCATCTCATCCCTTAGAAGAAAGTTTACTGCTGGTTACTCAGGGGAGCAACTACTAAAATTCTTTGGCAGAGCAAGGCCTTAGAAAAGGAATAAAATATCACCTGTGGAAACTGAAGAATACGTTTGGTGCAATAAAACCCACAGGAAAAAAAAAAAAAAAAAAAAAAGGAATTNGGCATTTTATCCCAAGAAGAATACCATAAGCATAGGAGAAAATTGGTAATGTAGCAACCACCAGCCTCAGAGACTTAAAGCAGGTGGGTGTATTTCCCTCAGTTAGATGTTGATGAAACTTAGGCAGAATCCTGACTGGGGTTATGAAGCCAAGGACTCACCTGTAACCGTGGAGAACCCGCTCCTATCACCCGGGTCAGCAGAACCAGCATGTCCCTCCGGGGCAGCAACTCTGGGCCATTCTGAAAGGTGGCAGGGAGAAAAGGCAGAGGGAGGAGAAAAAGCCTTATGTCTTGTGACTCCAAAGTACCTTGCCTGTGTATGACACTCCTTATAAAAATCACAATCAAAACCTAGGGCTGGACAGGTAACCAAAACCTGTGACAGAAAACAGTCTTACATTGTTAACTTTAACTTGTAGAATTAATCTGCTTTGTCCAGTTTACACATTAGCTGTTTTACCCCACGCCTCATCTGAGCAACTGTTGAAGGAGATCATCTGATCCCCACAGCTCTCGCTCACCTCATCCACCAGCAAAGCCTGGCCATTTGCTGATGATCTCAGCTGAGCATGGACCGTAAGGATCTGCAGAATCTTGACCAGAAACTCCTCCTTGTCTTCACTGTCATGAGGTGTCTCAGTCATAACAGTCTTTAGGAGAGGAAAGACTAAGGAAAACGCTGGAGCTGATAATGGGGCAGCACCTGTGAAAAGGAAAAACAATCCTGTGAGCGTAGCTGATCTTGTTGTATTCCCAAATGTTATAACTCTAAGCATGTCTTTGTTTTATAATATCGACTGGTGTAGAATGTACACCTCGGTGGTGCATAATGGATATGGCCAGCTTCAGCCTTTTGTACAAACATGCTAAGTGACCCTAAGTATTTCTATGCCCCTAGAAACACCCAGTCCAAAGGACACTGTCTCATGTGTACCTGGACTTGCTCTACACAGACAAAGTTTAGCCTGTTCAAAGCAGCACACGCAGCCGGCCCCCTGTTTAGCCTCTACCGCTTTGCCACTTCGCTTAACAGCAGCAACAGTACGGCTCCAACAGTGACATTTGGTGTTTCAGTGTTAGGTTGACGGTTGGATTTGATGATCTTAAGGGTCTTTTCCAACCTAAATGATTCTATGATTCTACTTAATGTTGTTGTTGCTTGCTACACCAATGAGCTGGCTTTAATTAAAGTCACATTAGGATTCCAAATTACTTCCAATGCTTCAACAGTGCGAAAATACACACCGTAAATGAAATTGAAACAATTCAATGGATTACAGTAGACAGACAGGCAAAACTGAGGTTTTGTCTATCCTGGAAATACTTGCAGGCAGTGGGGGACAGGACACAAAATCAAATCCATCACACAACCAAAGCTGAAATAAAATCTATTATTTAAAGTGCATTAAGTTTGTGTGTATACTCTGAGAATTAAAATGAATTATACTAAAAAAAAAAAAAAATTATGGTCAATTTTACTTCTGAGCAGGAGGAACCACACAGGTATCTGATACAATTTAACTAATTCACTTTTAAAGTTCATTTGTCCCAAAGTAGGGGCCCGTTTGCCAGCTACATTCCCTTTAAACACTTCCTACCAACCCAGCTAACCTGTCACTCCAGTCTTCAGCTGGATTCTTGAGAATGAGGTTCCTCTAATGCTGGTGCAAGTCTCAACTCTCCCCCTCCCCCCACCTTGAAAAAATTAAAGCTTTTGGATTCCCATTGTTAAAGATTTTGCTCCTTCCTTCTCACAGGGGCTTGGCTATGGGACATACAAATGCTCCTTCCAGTCCTCCAGTTAGTGCAGTTAAAATTCAAGTATTAGACGTCTAGGGAAAACGCCTGCTTTCCACATCCTATCTGCGCTGTCAGAGAACGCCAGATTTTAAATTTCTAAGATGCAGATGAAGAGCACTGCAGATACAATACTGCAGTATTAGCTTATGTAGGACAGGGATACTGTAAAAGTAGTTCAAGGGAGAAATATTACATACCAAACACACTATGAGCTCCTAACTAACATGAATAGCTTAGGTAAAACTCCCTCCATTTCTGATGTGGGATTTTTCTCTCTGTTTGCTCAGTAACTGTTTGCTTTTATGCTTTTTTTCTTTTTAAATTTTTTTTAATTATTGGCCAGATATTTTTAGGCTTAAGCAATTGTCCCTCTACATGCAGCAGGAGGAAGGAAGCTTTATCTGAGAATATAAATGTTCTATTAACACAGTAGCTGGTATTGACCAATAGGAAAAATATTATAAAATGTATCTTGGCATTTCAGCAATGAATGATAAGTTTTATCATCCACATTATAATGAGGTATGGTCTTTCTTAGGTCTCATGGTAACCTAAGAAACTAACCTCTACCAAATCATATTGCGAGACTACACTCCAGAGAACTTTGAAAATGAAGAAAAATCATTTGGGAATATAACATGACTTGTCCAACAAAGCGTTATGGAACCTACTTCCTTCCTCTTGCAGGAGCAGTGAAAAAAAAAAATAAAATCAGATATTCATTTAATCAAGCACTGTAGCAAACCTTGAAGGAGGAGGGTTGAAAATACTTCCACTACTTTCTGGAAATAAGCCTGAAAATGGATTCAAATGTTAATGAACTTGTGCTTACTATGGAAATAAATTACATAGTGGAGACACTGAATAATCACTGAGATGCTCAGCACTGAAGTGGTGCCCAACATGGTCCACTGCTACTACTCAGCTGTGAAGATTCCATGTGCCACAGTCACACAACTCTGGATCTGACTGGCAACAGAACAGTAAGAGGAGAACCGAACTACTGGGGTAAGGGACCAAATGGCATCCTACATTTCCTTTAAAAAATTATAAACCACCTACTACAGCAGTTTTTGATTGAGCTAGATCCAAAGCCTGGATGAACTACCTCTATCACTAGAGTACACCAGATGCTTTAACACAGCCTAAGCCACCCCTGTCTCCAAAGGAAGAAGACCTACCCTCCCTCTCCTGTACTATTATC
This sequence comes from Fregata magnificens, assembly GCA_013389945.1. Lineage (NCBI taxonomy): Eukaryota > Metazoa > Chordata > Aves > Suliformes > Fregatidae > Fregata > Fregata magnificens. The sequence continues at coordinate 147,087 of WAAD01037327.1, forward strand.
TTCAACATAGCAGTACAAGTACTCGCACCTATGATGAAGCAGATTCTGGAAGTGATCGAGATTAAAACTAACCCAGTGGAAAAAAAAAAAAAAAAAAAAAAAATAAATTCAAGAAAAAAAGGTTCATTTTAACCCAGATGATACTCTTACACTGTAAAAATATTAGTGCTTGCCTTCATGTTACAGAGTGGGAAAGAACTACTTCTTCTACAACCATGCCAGAATAAAATATTCATGAACTGCAGCACTACATAGCAAACAAGCAGAGGCCACAGGCACTTCACTGCTGAGATCACAGATAACAAGCAATTATTTTGTCTTTCCACTTAGTCTCACTGAATCACTTATGCTAAGTGGTGTTGAAAGGTAGGAACTGTCCTTGGCAAAGATGAGCCTTAATTTCACTACTATTATTCCTGTATTAACCATTTTAAGAAAAAATAGTTATTTCATTTCTACACTTACTATACTTGTAACATCATTTCTACTACTACCACCACAAAAAAAACCCTTCAGGTTTTTCATGCCTATGAAGACTTATCCGATTAAAAAAAAAAAAAAAAGAAAAAAAAGTGAAGTCTCACCTATAAAGCATTATACAAACCATCAAAACTAAAACAGCTTACAGAGTTACTGGGGGCGGGGTGCGTCAGAGGGATCTAGGATACTTTTTACCTGGCTCTCCCTTGCCTATTCGGCTAGGAATGGTATGGGCATGCAGCAAGCTAACAACTCTGTTCAGAGCAGTAGGCAGCTCTTCTTGACACCAGGATTCATCTAATTCACATTCTGGTTTCATCAGGCGCAAGGTCACATGGCTTACTAAAGTACCTGGTATGAAAGAATAAAGAATCCATGAGGAGTCTAAAACCAAACATTTATTGAGAGAAAAATCCCCAGGAACACAGACCCAAGAATTATAACAAAGCTCTGGGCAACAGCCCAGGCTGCAAAAGAGGCACAGAGAAGGACGCACAGCCCCAAGGCTTATAGGGGACAGCTTCCTTCACACACATATGTGTGAGTTACACTCACATCCTCCCAACTCTGCACAGGGGAGACGGTCCCATTGCGACCAAGTGCTACCGAGAGGTGGTCACAATGACTAGACAACTCCTTGTCTTTGGACCCAGTCCTATCCAGCAGTAGGACCTCTGGGACATCACAGTCATCTCCCTAGGCACTGTTCCAGAGTGGTTTTTCCTCTTGGCTGTCTGTGGTACACGGTCATGATCCACAGCTTGTAAGAGCAAGGATTTTCACTGCCCTGCCATAAAAATAATACATCCTGCCCTTAAATAGCAACTGCAAATACTAACCAAAGGTTTTCAGTCGAGCAGGCATGACACAGGAAGCTAAGGAAAGAAAAGGTTTCTTAATCCTTGGAGCAGCCAAAGGCGATCGAAAAAGTGGCAAGAAGGAACCGATGAGACCAGGGATGTACTGAGTTAGACCAGGAGGCTTTCTCTTTATAACAGTGTCCAGGAGTCCTAGGGCTGTTTCCAGCTCATTATCAAGCTGTAAGAGAAACAATTCAAAAGGTTATCATAAAAACTCCATCAGGAAAAAATCAAGTTGTTAAATCTAATTTCTAATGAAAGAAACAAATAGGTTATTGCCAAATATTCTCTATGCTACTCCACTTTCCTTTTAAGAAAATGACTTGGGTCATGGTAGCTGCAGAGTTGGCAAAAAAGACCACCAAAACTTACCTCCTTCAGCCGTTTTCTTATCTGAGACTCCCTTTCCAGCTGTGCATGCATCAGCTCCTTCTGCTTGCTAGTCAGCTGCACCTCATCCTTTATTCCTTTCTTCTTCTTTATTTCCTGCAGTAGAGAGTCACGGATATTACTAACCAGGACCTATTAACACCATCCCCTCAATTAGGTAGAGAAGAAAGTTGGACATACTAGGGTTTTTTGCAATTTACTTTTAAAGCAGTATCAAAATATTCTTCCAAGCATATCACTCTTAAGTGAAGACACAAAATGGAAATCAGCAGGTTGACAACACTTTACTGTCCCATTAGCAGCATAACATCAGTTTCTCCCACGTTTAAATTGGTCACAAATTATTTGATATCATTAGAAAGAGCTGTCCAGCTCTTTCTACAGTGGATGGGCATGTCATCCTCCCCAGAGCGAACAGAAGTCAACCCTTACTAAAAGAATGCTCCAGTCAACCTGGTACATTCCCTTGCTTTCACCAAATTCTTCCCCCCACCTACATCCACTGCTCTGGCTGGACTGAACAGAACTGTTGGCTGTCTACAAGATGGAAGCACCTATTTGACAACCCTTACTGAAAAAGTTACACGAGATATATTGAACAAGAGGTAAAGAGAAAAAACAGATATTACCAACTAGTAAGCACACTCACAAACAAGTAGAATACCACATAAATTGATACAAATACAGATATAAGGGAAGATAACATTTAGGTATTCAAAGAAGTTCAGAGAATCTTTCCCAACAGTGTACAAACATATGCCAGAAGCCATGCAACAACATATACAAGATAGCCTGGTGTCAGAACCTTCACTACTGGCTTTCCCGTTCCCATCAACTCACCTCCTTCAGCTCCAGCTCAATGATTTGTTCCTTGAAGGAATAAGCTTTGTTCTCCCTCTTCATGTTAGCCTTTTTCATACTATCCTGTTGAGCACTGAGAAGGAAAAGCAGAGAAAAGAATCAGCACTGCTCTGGACTAAGATCCAGGCACACAAAACCGGGAACTCCTGTCCAGAAAGAGCATCTGACAGACCCACTCACCCACTGGCTAGATGCCAGCAGCCATCAATCCCCAGGTGCACAGAGAAAAGAAATTATAAAGTCTTACCTCTGTATTATAGATTTGTCATACAGTTCTCCCTCCGGTGTCTTCATGATGGCAAATTCCTCTCGAGTAACCTGGCACAGAGCTGGATTCTCCATGGATGCTGAGATAGTGCTGATGAGCTGTGGGAGCACTCTACCAGGTGAAAGCAGAGAGAGAGATCCCACTGCATTCATAGATGACTATCAAGAAAACAAAGGAAAAAACATTTTTATCAGTATTCCTTGAAATTGTCTCAAAAAAGTATGCCCTGTTGAGGGAGCCCACATCATGTTCTAATTCCTTATTCAGTGGATACTTGAATCTTAGCTAGAGTTCTACTCGGTTGCTGATATACATTCTTCCCCCCTTAAATCCCAGCTCCTTTTCACCAGAGACGCTCTCATTGAACCTGCCTTTTCCCCACCTTTTAGACAGATCTCCTTCCTTATAGACCAGTTAGTACTTAACTCCTCCAGAAAACTCTCCTGTTCCAAAGTATCTCCCAAAACTAACACAAGGATAGCAGAAGTTTATCACCTGGTTCTCCAGAGCGTAGGCAGTGATCCTGGGTAATATATCATTCAGGTGTTTGGTAATGAAGTCTTTGGGATCTATCTTCATCTTGATGAGGAGGGCTGGCCAAAGACCTGGCTGCACTGCCACTAGCAAGAAGAATAAATGAGCATAATAAACATGAAGCAAACTGATAATACAATAAAATAAAAAGGTAAGATAAAAACCCCATACAATGGCCACAAGAGTGGTCTTACCCCTTCACTTACCTACAGATGGATGATGGCTCACCAGCAGCATCTCCAGCGCCAGCTTTTCCGGCTCAAAGGAATCCACATCAAGCCCTGCCACGCTTGAGACGACACAGAGTGCCTCATGAAGGACACGGGGAGGAATGTATGTCTTTCCTAGCTCCGACAGCTCTCCTGACTCTGTCACCAGGACCTCATGAGGCAGAACCTGAGTGGACAACTTGTCATTAACACATCACACCAAGCCTTCCCGAGCCCTGAGCACACTTCCCCACAGTAACACCATACTGAATACCAATAATCAGCTCTCTCTGTCAGTACTAACGTCAAGTTTTCAAAGGAAAGAAGGGATAAAGGATAACAGTGGGACCGAAGCACAAAGATGACAGTGACAGAAAGACTAAGAATGGAGGACTATACTAGATTTGGCAAGCCAGGATAAAATAAAACTAAAACGATCATTTTTGGCAAAGAGGACTTTGGAAAAGGTTGAACCAGCTGGCTGGGAACAGTATGCCCAACTTCTGCAGTCTAATTTTACCCAGTATCTTTTCAAAAATACTTTACTCAGGCTGCATATGTGACATGGGAAGACTGTTTACAAAGTCCCAGCCTTGGTACCTAATTAACGCAACTTAATCTATTATACAACTTGACACGGCGCTGACTTAGCAGCGTGCCCAATAATATAGCACCCATTGTTTCCTTTTTTTATTTTCTTTTTATTTTTTATAATACTTGCTACTAAAGTATTTATATTAAATTTGTTTTAAACAGGCAGCCTGAGCTATAAGCCAGGGCCAAAGACCTAGGATACCAAGAAAGGAACGAAGCACTTGGTCTTCCAGCAGGGATTAAATTTGGATTAAAATAACAGAAGGACATGGAAAACTGCAGCTTGCTCCCCAAATAATTTTGAATAATATGTCTTCTGTGTATATAGGGAAGACTAGGCACACCACAGACACTGATACAGTAATCTGCAGTAATCTAGTAACAAGTGGCATTCTAGGAGATCATCTGGAACTGAATCATCTTCGTATCATGCTCTATGTTAATACTAACAGCAAATCTAGGGTAGGGAGGTGATTGGCAGCATACAAACAACTGGCTAAGCAGAGACTAGGCTTCTTGACTACTCACCTTATGAGAGCTGAGAACAACTTTCAACTCCTCCAAGAGGCCATAGGCCAGTTTGTACCCTCCCAGAGAGGACAAGAGCTTCTTAACTGTTTGATGGGCCTGTCTTCGAACATGCCAGGTCCGACTCAGCAGTACTGCAACAAGGGCACGGTGATACTGCCTGAAAACAGAGAAATAAACAGGTTTAGCAAGGGAGGCAGCTCTGCAAACCAACTGGACGCAAAAGCACAAAGAGTTCAACATTTTGTGCAAAGTCCCAAGCCCACCCTCTCCACTGCCCACATTAACGTTCAGGGATCAGACACAGATCAGTGACAGCAAGAGCAGTCTACGTACTGAACTTTACTTTCAGGCAGTCGTTGTGCATGATCCAAGAGAAGGCGCTCTGTCAGCTGCAGTACTGTACACATTGCTGTGGGAAAAGACAAATATTTAAAATAGCATGAGACTTCATAAGGAAGCAGAATTTTTTACCTGAAAACAAACAAGCAGCAAGTGGAACACATTAAAATAGCTACCCAAACTGAGCCTCTACATAATCTTCTCAGTGAAGCTAGAGACAAAGCCAACTCAGATCTGCCAAGACTGGAAAGAGAACCATGATTTCATAGAAATTGTTGTTAGCTAGATCCCAGCAGAATTTTCCTGACCACTATGTGACCTATTTTTGTCTAAGTCAACAGCGCAAACCAAATGATAAACACCATGCTCACTGCATCAATACTGTTAATTCCCAAGCACTGCCAAAATGTCTTCAGTGACAATAAAATGTATACTAAATTCATACACAAGTGCATAATGCTATTTGAATAGTAGCCTTGGTATTTTACCGCATACCATCTTCTGAGCTTCAACTATCACTAGGCCCTTTGGTTTGTGTATCAACGTTCAACCGTATCATAAAAGCAGGAGCAGAAAGCCCTGAAATGTGGGGTGGGTTACACCCATATTAAGTATGGTACAGGGGACTTTCGACATTCAAGGCATCAGATAGTTTGGGGATTTTAAGCACATTAGCTGCATGTTTTTGCTTAAATAACCAATAACAAATCATGACAATATTTACTCTCAAAATATCAGCATTAGTTTTTGGAGCTAACATCCTAAGGGAGCAATATAAAATTTTCCAGATGATGCTGTTTCAGGATATTTGCAGACTTGGAAGGGAAAATGAATGGATATACACATTGCCTTCAGGACATAGGGATCACAGCAAGGAAAGGAGAAATGCTGTTATTTCCCACCTAGAAAACTTTACCTCTTCAAAGCTTTGTACAAAAGATAAATTCAGAGAAATGATTTGTGAACTCATTTTCAAAACTTTCAGTTTAAAATGTAGCCAGTAATGTTTTCTGTTGGGCACATTCCATTGATTTTTTTTTTTTTTCAATTAATCTTTAAACACAAGAGACACTAATTTATAACGCAATTGATTTCCTATCTGCTATTACTCTTCTCCCACAAATCTTAAGATTTTCACCTACACGTTTTCCTCTCCAGCCTTATTTTACTTTTTCCCATCATCACCTTAATTTTAGGCCTCTCCACGTCCCTTAGATTGGCTCCAACTATTTACTTACAAACTGGGACACCACACAAACACATTTTGTATTGGAAAGACTTGTACAGAATATACACATTTGGAATTATAAATGTTTGGTAACTCAGGTTTGTTAAGAAATAAATTAATTCATCATCAAGCTTAGACTACAACTAGCCTAGATGTACTTCTGAAAGAGCATGGTGTTCATTTTAATCTGAAACTGGATCCTCCAAGGATCATGGAACAGGGCTAATAGCAACAGTAGCTCTTCTAAGGACTAAGTAATAGAGTTAAACAGCAACTGGATACACAATAACTGACAATTTACCTTCCTCTGGCGCAGACTGCAAGAACTTCTCAGACGTAAAAATTTGTTTTTTCTCATCCAGAATCAGCTGCCAGAAACCATTCAGCTTAGACTCTGACAGGAAAAGAATAGATGTCTATCAAGGATGTTTCAAAATAAGTCAGAACTCACCAGCGTACATAAAACACAGTAGAATTCTGTCTCCTGAAATCACTCAAATTAATTCTAGCTTTACTTGCCTTCAGCTATAAAGCCTCTCATCTCTCTCATTCAGAACTATAAGCATCCCCCAAAAACACCTCCTGAAAAAATATATTTCTGTGACTTACACTTGTGAAATGTAAAGTCTGTTTCACCTTAACCTTTCATAGGGCAAGCCTTCCTAAAAACAAAGGAAAGGAGGAAAGTGGTGTGTTGCTTTTGATAGACAGAACACACCTGCATTTTATATCCTGGCAGACGTATGAATTCAGACAGTTCTTGTAATATCCTCTAATGGAAGACAGAATTCCAGTCCTCATGCTTTCCAAAGATGGTTTGTAAAAATACTACCCAAATAACAAGCAAGTAATACTTTTAATGTATCAGTCAAGTCCTAGCATGTCAGGTCTGGGTGAACATCTTCTGTCAGAATAAAGAGGAATAGTGCTCTAAGTGAATGGAAGCTGGAATTTGCAAAGCCATGGAAGAGCAAGAGTTCCTCATTGACATAACCCAGAGAGATGGGAATTCCCTGGTTTACAAAAGGGCAACGATTCTCTATGCAGAAACAATACACAGATTAAGGAATAGTATCTCATGCACATTGTCAAGAAACAGTGTTAACCCTCAGAACCTGTTTGTATTGGATTCTATTAGATGTTTTTTAATCTTACCAGTTTGTCCCTCAATTACAGACATCCTGCAGATCAACAAAGCTGCAGCAACTCCTTCTGTTACCATGGGAACCTGAGTGCTTTGAGATGCTGCTTTTTCTACTGTCTGGATCAGCATTGGCAGCAAGTCCATTCCCTGTAATAACGTGTCACCTGAGGAGACAGAAGGAGACAAGTTACAAAACAACATGCTCCTTCACACTCTATACCACAAGGGTATCACTGGCAGTTCTGTTGTCACAGACAAGAAAAGGAACCAGACGTATTTGGAAGACTCTCAATCTCCCAGAGTATTTGCCAGTCACTGCTATCATTGAACTTTATGAAAAGCTAGACGATAACCACTTTAGTGCTTTCCTCACAGATAAAACAGTCCCATCTCAATACAAGTTTCTGTTCATGGGATGCAAAAGAAAATGCTAATTCAGTTACATTAAAGGAATTGGTTCAGATCACAGGAAGTCCGACTTCAAAGACTATGTTTCCCCGAGAGAGGGAAAGTAAATTCCTGGCAAGCCACAACCATCTGTTCCACTTCAAACATTCACAAGTCAAGGAATCCCATTGGTCTGTGACCCTCACTTCCACGGAAATTGAGCTAGGTGTTGCTGGTATTTCCAGAAGCAACACCTCACACGCTATGTACCTTGTGATTTTCTACATTAAGTGTTCGCAGGTAGTGTTTTAACCATAAACTCGTAAGAGTTAGAATCTCTGTTTTCTTTATGCCCCAGTCGGATGCATCACTGGGTGGGTCAAAGCAACAGTAGTCAGCGTTCCAGTGGCGAGCAAATTATTTTGAATTATGAATTATCTTGAGCCCTGATCCCTTGAACAGCTGCACACATCACACACAAGTAATCCCCCTAGCCCATGGCAAGCATGAGCAACTTCAAGTTTTCCGTATCAATGTCTCTGAAAGGAGCACCATCCTGTGATATCTCAGAAGCTTTTAGAGTGGTTTTTTTCAGCCCTATGATAGCACAGAAATTCCTGGTAGCTACAACAGAAAAATGTAGAATTACAATTTCACTCGTATCCATATTGAAGAAGTTATGGCAAATCCATTGTATCTATACAATACATTGAGTTACCGATCTCTTAAGCAAATGTATACCATCTTTTTGATTCACACTGCATCAACAAGAAAGGGAGATCTCCCATACAGGTATCAGACTGCTTGCCTATTGACCCATGGATGAAATGCTGAAGTCAAAGGGGATAGGACCAACAGAATCAAATCCCAAAAGGGTCACCAAAAGCTTAGAATTTCTGAAGATCTTCATTTCAAACACATTAATTTTTTTTTAAATATTTTTTTTTTAAAGCTTCTGACAGCCAAAGCCACAGACCAGGATGCCAGTGTGCTGGATGCTATATAAAACAAAAGCATGGTCCCTGAGCCAGAAACCTTACAATCTAAGTATAAGACAAAAATAAAGCAATCAAAAATTACTTTGGGGGTTATACAAGGAGACAAACCATCATTATAAACTTGAAGGCAAAAGAGAATTTAAGGAGAAATAGGAAGGAGGTCATTGAAGAGAGATTGCCTTATAAAATCTTTCTTCATCCACACACCTATCTACTTATATCAGGAAGTACACAAGTTGATTACTCTTCTCTTAAGCCACACAGTCGAGAGAGTTATTAATAGCTGCACAGTTTTACCTTTGAAAGAGGCTAGCATACACTGCAGGTAGGCATGTCTCACAGCCGAAGTAGAGGTTTTAAGGCTGAAGGCTTTCTTTAACCATTCTACCAGTTTCTTAGGAACTTCCGTGGTGAACCGAACACACCAAAGAGCCAGGACAGAGACTGCATGAACCAACGTGCCTTCATGGACTAGGAAATAACACAGAGCTCACATCACTACAGCAATTGCATAAAACACAGGAACACAAAACAGAAAGCGGGTAACAATATCAGGAGGTGGCAGGAAAAGAATGCACGTGCTTCTAACAGACACAGCACTGTCTCCATGGGGCTGCTCATCAGAACAAGGCAAGGGATTTATAACACAACAGGCAAGAATCCAGATTTATCCTGCATAACAGGCCGTATGAAAATCCTGCTCAAGACAAAAGCAGCTTAGCAAACCCAGAACAAAGGCAAGAGGTCTCACCTTCTTGTTGCAGGAAAGGGATGAAAAGCTCGGCCACGGTTCCAGTCAGAGCTTGGCTAGAGGATCCAGAAACCACATGGTGACTAAGACTGCCAATCCCTGAAAGGACAGAATTCTCTCTTGAGTTCCCAAACTACCAGCACTTGCTGCACAATTTGAAAACAATCAAGAATGACCCTTCACATTTCAATCCTTGCACTGACATCTCTCTCTCTCGTCACTACATCTGGATGTCGCATCCACCATGTACCAACACTGCAGGACCGCTGTCTTCATTTTTACTCAAGATACAGTCATCTTCTTCCTTGCATAGAATATTTTAGCCTACCAGCCAATTATTTCCTTTGAGGAGAAAGTCAAGAACTGGCATGTGGTATCCAGCACCCTCCATGACATTAAGCACAGCCAATTCGGAATGACAGGCAGGGAATCCTAAACGTTTAAGTACAGATCCCTTTCATTCAGCCTTCTGCTGAATTTCCTCCACCAGAGAAGCAGCTTTCTTCTAGGATCCTCACCTGAAAGGACACTCATCTTCTGAGCAACAACTGTCAGCTTCCCTTCTGAGCCTGCCAACAAGAAACAAATGGGTGACGGCTGACTCACAGACAACGGCTATGTGCTACATCAACAATCTTCTCTAAAAATACAAAAGCTTGCCCCATTACCCCTGATCCAGGTTGAGCCACCCCTCCCATACAGGCAACTAAAGACAACAGAAAATACAACACTCAGAACTCCTTGAAGCTGGCAAACCTTTATTCACCCCCACTGCTTATCCTGCAATTTACTCACCCCCTAAGATGGCAAAAAGGTGTCTGCCCAGCGACTCCACAGCCGAAGGATCACTACACTGTCGAGCCAAGTTCTTTAATGCCACAACTGCTTCATCCATCAGCTGCGTGCTGTTGGATTTCAGATGGCCTAGAAAATAACGCACAAGCTAAGAGCTCCTTACGACAAACTGCATAAAATCAGCAAGACAAGGACATATCTTTATATGTGGCCTGACTCAGCTTCTGAAGCTGTCATGTGAACTATTCCAGTTCCAAGTTACAGCATCATCCTCCCTCCCACATAAAACAACCTCTTCACCAATAATCAAGCTGTTAGAGGTACAGCCAGAAAGTTGAAGAAAGCTTTATTCTGAATTCATCATTCCCTCCAGAAGTTAAGAGTACTTACTGGCCAGTCCTTTCATAATGTCTAGAGCATACTGGCTGAGATCCAGGTTCACAGATATGAGCAAGCAAGAGATTGCTGAAGACAGAAGAGATAACGGCCTATTACATTTTGTTACATAACTGGTTTTCGCATTTTAATACACCCTTCCCCACAGTTCACACCAAGAGCACAAAAGGTCAGTAAGGAGTAGGAAGAAAAAACACTGAAACTGATGCCAAGTGAACAGATCAATTCAGGATTATTCTTAGCACTCAGCTGTGAAATTCTGTCCTCAGTGCAAACAGTAGCTATCACGTACCCAGACTCTTGGGATCACACCACAAATGCTGCTTCTCCACATCCAGTCCTTAGACGCCAGACTATCCTGCCACCTGCGCTTACAGGACCAAAAGCATAGCCCAGAGATACACACTCCTCCCGCAACTCCAGACCTCTAAGGAACAACTGTTCATGCTCTTTGACAGAGGAATGCAGAGAGATGACAGACTCACTTTCAATTACGTTCTCAGGACTCCGTAGCAGGGATTTCTGCAGAGTTGGCAAAACTAAGTCCTTGAATTCAGCGTGAGACATGTACCGAAGAAGCGGGGAACAGCTGTCCTGCAAACAGAACAAAGTGCTCAGCACAGCAGTGGACATTGCGCATAGGACAAAAGCACCAACAGCTCTGTAACAGTATGTCTCACCAGCACGTGCTTCTGAGGCTTTGTCTTGCTCATAAGGATGGTCTTCAAGTAGAAATCCAGAAGAGCACTCTGAACAAGCAGAAACACCAAATTACAGCCACATCACAACCTATACACGGCTCCCCGCACACCATCAGGAAGCCAGGCTTGACACCCCGCCTCCTTCTCCTCCAGAAGGCAGCCCTATCCACTAAGCAGAAGCTCTGCTTCCATCCTCACATAAAACAGTCAAGCAGAGATCAGCGCTCTCTGCTCTACCCTTCAGCCCAACACTCAAAACGCACTGAGAGCTAAATGCTGCCTTCCATTCCTACAACAGGGGAGAAGGCAGAAAGCTGCAGTGTTGGCCATCTATGTAAATGCAAAGGCCACAGCAAAAAGCCACGTATCTGGCACCTCCTCTATAAATCTATCCCAGCTGTTTTAGTCAAAAGTGCATGACTACCGAATTGACAGATAACGAAACCAGGGGAAGATGCAAAGTACCAACCTCACTGAGACATCTGTTCAGCCCCCTTCTCCATGATGAGAAGCGACGCTACTTTTGCCAAAAAAAAAAAAAAAAAAGCAGTACAACAGATTTACCTTGTATCGTTTAATAATATCAGTCTCTTTCTGGGCTGTGCAAAACTGCACCACAAGTCCCAGCATTGCAGCATAACTCTGGTTTGGTTCAAGACCGAGAATGACAGATAGGTACTGATCCACCAGATCTTGGTTCTAAAAAGAAAAAGAGCAAGGCACATTAACACAACAGAACCTAGAACAGCTATTGAATATGGTCGCGTAAGGCATACATCACCTCTTTCCACAGCCTGTTCAATTTCTTTACGGCCCCATCCACCGCCTGCTTATGAGAACCTCCCAGGACTTCCAAAAGGAGCAAACACTGAACCTCCACCTGCCAAGGGAAACAGCCGAGAAAACCTTCATGCACCTGCTTCTCAGAGAGCTCAGATCAAACAAGACATGTCAGATGCCAGTGATTAGCTGAATCTGCTTAGGAAAAAGTCATGTAAGTTCTTCCAACAAGCTGCCACTGCTTTCATCCCACATGCACCACTTTGCAGAACCATGCATAACAGTTTTGGAAACTCTGAAAACAGCAATTTATATCAGATTACATCTCTTCTTAAAATGTGTCCCAACTATATTCCAAGGTGCTATGGGCATGGTCGCAGGTTCAGGTTGTTAAAGTAGGTGGAAAGAAAGCAAAAAGTTACTTGACACTATATGATAGAATATCACACGCAGCTACTTCAAGGGAGGCACAAGGAATTCATGCCATGCTGCAGACTGCACCTTGGAGGCACCACTAGCACACCTAGTCTAGAAACACTGGTATGTGGAGCAACTCTGTGCAGGTGCGAGACTGCCCCACTCTCATGCTTTATACATCTCCTGCTTTCTCCAGCAGAATAGGAGAGATCAAAATATACCAGAAGGCAAAAAAGAGTGTCATGTGAACCTGGATTTTAACATGACATTATCGGTTACGTTCAGAATTATTTGCAACGTTTCAGCAACTTAAAAGACATTAGAAATATTTAGGGCCTTAACTCCAAAGGGATATTTCTGCAAACCAAAAAGAACCTACCAGTTTTTTCCATGTTTCTCCCTGTCTCTTGTCAGATGTTGGAAAGACTGTGCGTACAAGCAGGCATGTCCAGGAGAGTGCCAGCAGAGCTGCAGATCCACTGCTCTTACTGTTGTACAAATGGGAGAAGGAGGTAAATCTACAGTATGTAACTTACACCTACTAATCCATAACAGACTCAGCTTTGCCCAAGTCAGAACACCACCTTATAAGCGAGGCAATTTTATCACTGAAAAATACAGCTAGAGTCTTAGCATTTAAAGGAAATAATTACTCCTCCTAAGCTATGTGTTCCAGCTCCTGTTTAACACTTAGAACTTCTGAATGGCAAAAAAGAGGCTAAATCTTGCCTGCTGGGAATGAAAAACCGTAGCAGAAGGAAGACCATTTTTGGATCTTCCCAGTAGCATTACAGAAATGAGAGTTAAATACTTTGCCAACGGAGAGTGCCTAAAAAGTGACTCAAGATTTCTCATCTGCTGCTGATCTTCACTGTCAGAGCTTCCCAGCCTTAGATTGCCAAATCATTTCTCAGCTTGCATTCCCTCCTGGCACACTACTCAGTTCTGGTTTCTGCTAACTCCCACCTCCTCCCTCCACTTCAGGTAACGGACCCCACCTCACAGCTCCCTGAGGATCCTCACTCCATTTTGATCTCTCGCTCAAAGTGAAAGAACGTAGAAAGTGTCCTGGCACACAGGGCCAGCCACTGCGACTGAAGGGTCAATATCATATCACTGCAAGCCTTTAAACAAAGATCACGTATTTTTCTAAAAGCTACACTTATATTCAGCCATGGAGGCATTGCAGGATGGCACCCTGTGGCCTGTATCAGCTGAACAATACCTGAAGTCACCTTTTGGAACCACTAGTGTTCCCACATGCTACCACAATAGAAGAGCCGTGTGTTTCTCAGCTCAGCTTCAAATTTCATTATCTCCCTGTCTATAACAAAGTCTTGAATTCCACCAGCTGAACACCAGGTGGGCAAGGAAATCCCCTTTCCTAATCATTTTGGAGACTGTTTCTTGATAAAAGAGTTTGTTCCTCATCTCTCCAGACTTGAAGGTTAACAAAGGCAAAACCATAACTCGGACCCAATCCACCAGCAGTAACACCAAGAAAGTCCTTCTGCTTTCACGGAAGACATGAAAGAGGCAAGAGAGAAATATTTGAATGGTCATTAACAGCTTTGTCTCTGAATGTTTTTAACACCTCTGGCAAGCAGCAGCAGAATCATCATTCTGAACACAAGAGCAACTATCAGAAACTCAGAACTGCTTCCACACAAAGCGACTCATCCAGCACCTGGGAACTCCAGCCCTGCCGCCGATCCCTGAAGATTGAAGGGACTGCAGAAGATTTTTTGCTGTTGCATCTGGCTGGGATTCTGCGAGCTGCTGAAGCGCCAGCTGCAGGGCTCTGCGGGATGCTGCATCGCTAGAATGACAAATATATCTCCGTGAACATGATAAATCCTGCCAACATTACACGTATTACTACACTTGCATCACACAAAGGACCCTGCTTTCTCATTTCAGCAGTTGAGCTAATAGTTATTTTATCCTTGCTGTTCCAAGAAGAGGAGAAGTTTCTGGCAGAAAGCTCCCTTCCCTTCCTCAGCCAACAGAAGTTATGTTGAGGCCGTCCGGCAGGTTGCAGAAGAAAACACAGGTTCTGAACAGCTTCTCTACAACAGGCCACAATTTAATCCAACCTGAAAGTGTCTAAAAGATGTCTAAGACACCTTAGTCTTGCTTCACAAGGACACAGGCATTCATTCTTGCAGCCTGAACCACAGGATGCAAGTTGTAATTTCAAAATTAAAAACAAAACACAAGGTAAGCGTTGTAAAACTTTCTCATGTCAAACATAACTGGAGAGCCTAATTACTACGTGGCACCTTTCAGTGTCATATGCATCTATGTGACACTGTATGCTAACGTTTCCAGATGCTCCATACCAGTTTAACTAATACATACATAAATATTGATAGATTAAATAATACAGCCTTTCTACATCAATTTACTCACCGGTATCGATGCAGAGTAAGGCAGAAGAGTTTGCAAAGGCCTTTCACTGCACCCTCTGGAAGATCTGTAACAGGTTGTATTTCAAAATATTTCTTCATAAATCACTGAGCTCTCAATCTTTAATACAAACATCATTCACTTCACAACTGAAATCGGTGAACTGCTCACAGCCCCTATACATCTATGAAATTGTTTCCAAGGATCATAGTCAGAGTTCTCTCTTTTTATACATTTTATGCATATTTTTGAAAATAAGGGCAAAACTGGAACACATGCTATTCCACAGTCATCTTCAGAAAATGAGAGAAATCAAAATTTTAAAAAACTTGTTTCAACTGTTTTATTAAGACTATCTAAAATCTTCCATACTCTCCCTTTCTCTACATATATATACATACTACTAACTGGAAAAGCACACATGCTAGTAACTGGAGTTCTGCGTTACCTGCAAAACCCATGCTTACAATTAACACTGTGAGGAAGCACAGACTCCAAACGCTGCCAGGCCCCTGCTTCAAAAAACTACCCCACAAGTCTCACACAGCCTTTTAAACAAAACATTTTAACATTCTTCTCACCCTGGTAACCAGAACAGTGCCCCAAAGCTTTTACCTTTCCCAGAAATGCATTTTCCCAGCTCACTGAGGATCTCTCTCCGTTCCTTCACACTGGCTGTGGTTACTTTTACTGCAAACCGCTTCAGCGTATCAGAAATCTAAAACCACACACGGAGAGGAAAATATGTCAGACTGCCTTCAATATCAACACACCAGGGCAAGCAAAACATGTCATCTGCTGCCACACGACCTCTTAGTGGCCAAATGTGAGCACCCACGGTCTTATCTGCTGGGGAAAGGATCACTGTACATCATACACAACGCAAGTCAGAAACCTCCCCCTTCGGCTGAAGGATGACTGCTTTCTGTTTGTTAACCTGTGTCCCTCATCATGGCACTCATGCTCTGTAAGACACATTTACTCCTCTAAAAGTAGGACAGAGTGAGAGGTAAGATTAATAGCCTGGAGCACAGGGCCTTTAAAAGCACAAAAAAAAATGCACTTCAAGAATGCAAAGGTGCAACTCACGCGCACCCAAAGGGGGACTTTTAACTGCAGACGACCCAGGGCTGACTGTAACCGCCCATCCTGAAAAACTGATTTGTGGTTTCAGGCTGTCAATAGTTGTGAAATTCTGTACACAGGCCCAGCAAAAGAACAAACCACTTGCCTTTAGTCCTTTCCAGAATTAAGACGCACGTTGCAGGGATTTTGTTAATTGGACTTGACAGATTATAAAAGGTTGTGCCTCGCTATCAAACTTCTTCCATGCGCTATCAGTAGCGCCCAAGGTTACCCAAGCAAAAAGAAAAATCCCATCACACAACCGAATGGTTTTTTTCATGCCTGCGCTACCATGTGCCTGGATCTGCCAGCAGGAAGGGACAGAGACCGCTCACTGAGTTTAACTCCTGTAAATAGTTTGTTTCGGTTTTCAAGTGGTATCGAGACAGTGAGATACACTGTCTGAAAAGACTAGAAAAAAGTTTAAGTTCTCAACGACCTGCTCCTTGAACTACTGAAACCATTTCCATGAACTTCCAAGTTTTGCAATATATGCAAGATAAAAGACTTTGTGTGGGCTGAACAGGGCTCAGCCAGGTCTACGCTCACAGGTTTTCTGCATTTACGTAAACCAAAACACAGCTCGCCAGGAAAGGCTTTTAAAATTCAGCTCTTAAACTGAGCAACTTTGTATCTTAAGAATAATCATCATATGATCTTTAGGAAGGGCAGCAAATAAGCATGCCTTTAGAAACTCATCAAAACTGCTCCTTCCCTCTTCAGGCAAAACTCCACCCGCTTTGCCACAACAGGTGGTTTTCTAAGCATAGGAAACCCGGCAACTGAGAAACGGCGACTGCCTCCATCCTTCTCAAGAGCTGCTTTCAGTGAAGCTTTTTTGCTGACAGGCAGGAAGGGTAATCCTGTGCAGCGGCTACCTGGGACTTAGGGAAGACGTCCACACCTCCCCGACTGTGAGACCATCTCACACCCTGAGCTCTCCTTAAACACTGGCTGAAAGCGGGGCTGCACCCCTAACGTCAACCTGCGGAGGACAACCGACGTCGTTACCATCTGAACTGACAGAACAAGCCACCATTAAAGAGCTCATCTTCTTTCAGACCTTTCAATTACATGAGTTCATCATATGCAAACTCAAACCAAGCTGCGCTTACTCATGCTGCTTAATCACAAGCAGGGAGATGTACAGACATGAAAAACACATTAAAATTGTCCCGACAGTCTAGAAATTAAAAGTATAGATCACATATAACGCAACAGGGCTTCCCAAGCAGCTTAGTGACTTACACAAACGGCACAGACTCCAACTCCCCAGTCCCCAAGGAAGAGCCGCTGGGACAGGCTTCACCCATTTGTTTTTTCTTTTTATTAGGATGCATACGTATATGCATTACAAAGCCGGAGCGCAAGCAACGCGGCTGCAAGCGCGCGCGGAGAACAAACGCGGTATTTGTACTAGCGAGGACCTGATGCCGAGAAGGCTGGGCTCTGCCTTGGGAACACGCCAGCCCAACGCACCAACCCGGAGAAAAAAGCCCATCGAGGCGTAAGAGGCGACCCCGCGCAGCCGGGGCACTGGGGAGCGGCTACACCCCGGCGGGCCCCGCTCAGCGGCCCGCGGGGCAGAAGGCTCGGGCTCTCTCTTTCCGAACGGTGCTCCCGGAGGCGGCGGGGGCGGCC